>JAAAWK010000164.1:0-237721 GCA_022496015.1 Hordeum marinum | reverse complement strand
TTTTCAAATTCAGGGTCATTTAGCTCAAAATAAATCATTAAATGCATGAAAAATATCAAATGAAGTCAGAAAGGGTTGAAAATTGATGATGTGCATTTGAATGGGGTATATTGAACACACAAAAAGTGTGGAGTTAAAATAAGTTATTAAAAATGAAATCCCTTTGTAATAGATGAGTTTTCGTCCCAAACAATCATACTTCTTATGAGATTGTGCAATTTGTACACGAAGTGCCTCCAGTTTTTGCTGTAACCCTCTCAACTCTCTAGAAGTTGCTATGTGGGTGAAATTATGATGTCATGCCAGTTACAACCTTTCAGAGTTATGTGTACTGCTTTTCAAATTCAGGGTCATTTGTTGAAAATAATCATTAAATGCATGATAAATATCAAATGAAGTCAGAAAATGGTTGAAAATTGTTAATGTGCCTTTGAATGTGCATATTTTAAAACACAAAAAGTATGGAGTTAAAATAAGTTATTAAAAATGAAATCCCTTTTAATAGATGAGTATTCGTCCGAAACCCTCATACTTCTTATGAGATTGTCCAATTTGTACACGAAGTGCATCCAGTTTTTGTCGTAACCCTCTCAACTCTCTAGAAGTTGCTACGTAGGTGAAATTATGATGTCATGCCAAGTTACAACCTTTTCAGAGTTCATTTGTAGTGCTTTTCAAATTCAGGGTCATTTAGCTCAAACTAAATCATTAAATGCATGAAAAATATCAACTTAAGTCAGAAAGGGTTGAAAATTGATGATGTGCCTTTGAATGGTGCATATTGTACACACAAAAAGTCTGGAGTTAAAATAAGTTATTAAAAGTGAAATCCCTTTGTAACAGATGAGTATTCGTCCGAAACACTCATACTTCTTATGAGATTGTCCTATTTGTACATGAAGTGCATCCAGTTTTTGTCGTAACCCTCTCAACTCTCTAGAAGTTGCTATGTGGGTGAAATTATGATGTCATGTGAAGTTACACCCTTTTCAGAGTTCATTTGTACTGCTTTTCAAATTCAGGGTCATTTAGCTCAAAATAAATCATTAAATGCATGAAAAATATCAAATGAAGTCAGCAAGGGTTGAAAATTGATGATCTGCCTTTGAATGGTGCATATTGAACACACAAAAAGTATGGAGTTAAAATAAGTTATTAAAAATGAAATCCCTTTGTAATAGATGAGTTTTCGTCCCAAACAATCATACTTCTTATGAGATTGTGCAATTTGTACACGAAGTGCATCCAGTTTTTGCTGTAACCCTCTCAACTCTCTAGAAGTTGCTATGTGGGTGAAATTATGATGTCATGCCAGGTTACAACCATTTCAGAGTTAATGTGTACTGCTTTTCAAATTCAGGGTCATTTAGTTGAAAATAAATCATTAAATGCATGATAAATATCAAATGAAGTCAGAAATGGTTGAAAATTGTTAATGTGCCTTTGAATGGTGCATATTGAACACACAAAAAGTATGGAGTTAAAAGAAGTTATTCAAAATGAAATCCCTTTGTAATAGATGAGTTTTCATCCGAAACCCTCATACTTCTTATGAGATTGTCCAATTTGTACACGAAGTGCATCCAGTTTTTGTCGTAACCCTCTCAACTCTCTAGAAGTTGCTACATAGGTGAAATTATGATGTCATGCCAAGTTACAACCTTTTCAGAGTTCTTTTGTACTACTTTTCAAATTCAGGGTCATTTAGCTCAAGATAAATCAGTAGATGCATGAAAAATATCAAATCAAGTCAGAAAGGTTTGAAAATTGATGATGTGCCTTTGAATGGTGCATATTGAACACACAAAAAGTATGGATTTAAAATAAGTTATTAAAAAGAAATCCCTTTGTAATGCATGAGTTTTCGTCCGAAACCCTCATACTTCTTATGAGATTGTCCAATTTGTACACGAAGTGCATCCAGTTTTTTGTCATAACCCTCTCAACTCTCTAGAACTTGCTATGTGGGTGAAATTATGATGTCATGGCAAGTTACAACCTTTTTAGAGTTCATTTGTAGTGCTTTACAAATTCAGGGTCATTTAGCTCAAAATAAATCATTAAATGCATGAAAAATATCAAATTAAGTCAGAAAGGGTTGAAAACTGATGATGTGCCTTTGAATGGTGCATATTGAGCACACAAAAAGTCTGGAGTTAAAATAAGTTATTAAAAGTGAAATCCCTTTGTAACAGATGAGTATTCGTGCGAAACACTCATACTTCTTATGAGATTGTCCAATTTGTACACGAAGTGCATCCATTTTTTGCCGTAACGCTCTCAACTCTCTAAAAGTTGCTATGTGGGTGAAATTATGATGTCATGCGAAGTTACACCCTTTTCAGAGTTCATTTGTACTGCTTTTCAAATTTAGGGTCATTTAGCTCAAAATAAATCTTTAAATGCATGAAAAATATCAAATGAAGTCAGAAAGGGTTGAAATTGATGATGTGCCTTTGAATGATGCATATTGAACACACAAAAAGTATGGAGTTAAAATAAGTTATTAAAAATGAAATCCCTTTGTAATAGATGAGTTTTCGTCCCAAACAATCATACTTCTTATGAGATTGTGCAATTTGTACACGAAGTGCATCCAGTTTTTTGCCATAACCCTCTCAACTCTCTAGAAGTTTCTATGTGGGTGAAATTATGATGTGATGCCAAGTTACAACCTTTTCAGAGTTCATTTATATTGCTTTTCAAATTCAGGGTCATTTAGCTCAAAATAAATCATTAGATGCATGAAAAATATCAAATCAAGTCAGAAAGGGTTGAAAATTGATGATGTGCCTTTCAATGGTGCATATTGAACACACAAAAAGTATGGAGTTAAAATAAGTTATTAAAAATGAAATCCCTTTGTAATGGATGAGTTTTCGTCCGAAACCCTCATACTTCTTATGAGATTGTCCAATTTGTACATGAAGTGCATCCAGTTTTTGTCGTAACCCTCTCAACTCTCTAGAAGTTGCTATATGGGTGAAATTATGATGTCATGCCAAGTTACAACCTTTTCAGAGTTCATTTGTAGTGCTTTTAAAATTTAGGGTCATTTAGCTCAAAATAAATCATTAAATGCATGAAAAATATCAAATTAAGTCACAAAGGGTTGAAAATTGATGATGTGCCTTTGAATGGTGCATATTGGACACACAAAAAGTCTGGAGTTAAAATAAGTTATTAAAAGTGAAATCCCTTTGTAACAGATGAGTATTCGTCCAAAACACTCATACTTCTTATGAGATTGTCCAATTTGTACACGAAGTGCAGCCAGTTTTTGCCGTAACCGTCTCAACTCTCTAAAAGTTGCTATGTGGGTGAAATTATGATGTCATGTGAAGTTACACCCTTTTCAGAGTTCATTTGTACTGCTTTTCAAATTCAGGGTCATTTAGCTCAAAATAAATCATTAAATGCATGAAAAATATCAAATGAAGTCAGAAAGGGTTGAAACTTGATGATGAGCCTTTGAATGGTGCGTATTGAACACACAAAAAGTATGGAGTTAAAATAATTTATTAAAAATGAAATCCCTTTGTAATGGATTAGTTTTCGTCTGGAACCCTCATACTTCTTATGAGATTGTCCAATTTGTACACGAAGTGCATCCAGTTTTTACTGCAACCCTCTCAACTCTCTAGAAGTTTTCTATGTGGGTGAAATTATGATGTCATGCCAAGTTACAACCTTTTCAGAGTTCATTTGTACTGCTTTTCAAATTCAGGGTCATTTAGCTCAAAATAAATCATTAGATACATGAAAAATATCAAATCAAGTCAGAAAGGGTTGTAAATTGATGATGTGCTTTTGAATGGTGCATATTGAACACACAAAAAGTATGGAGTTAAAATAAGTTATTAAAAATGAAATCCCTTTGTAATGGATGAGTTTTCGTCCGAAACCCTCATACTTCTTATGAGATTGTCCAATTTGTACACGAAGTGCATACAGCTTTTGTCGTAACCCTCTCAACTCTCTAGAACTTGCTATGTGGGTGAAATTATGATGTCATGGCAAGTTAAAACCTTTTTAGAGTTCATTTGTAGTGCTTTTCAAATTCAGGGTCATTTAGCTCAAAATAAATCATTAAATGCATGAAAATATCAAATTAATTCAGAAAGGGTTGAAAATTGTTAATGTGCCTTTGAATGGTGCATATTGAACACACAAAAAGTATGGAGTTAAAATAAGTTATTAAAAATGAAATCCCTTTGTAATAGATGAGTTTTCGTCCGAAACCCTCATACTTCTTATGAGATTGTCCAATTTGTACACGAAGTGCATCCAGTTTTTGCCGTAACCCTCTCAACTCTCTAGAAGTTTCTATGTCTGTGAAATTATGATGTCATGCCAAGTTACAACCTTTTCAGGGTTCATTATTACTGCTTTTCAAATTCAGGGTCATTTAGCTCAAAATAAACCATTAAATGCATGAAAAATATCAAATGAAGTCAGAAAGGGTTGAAAATTGATGATGTGCCTTTGAATGGTGCATATTGGACACACAAAAAGTCTGGAGTTAAAATAAGTTATTAAAAGTGAAATCCCTTTGTAACAGATGAGTATTCGTCCAAAACACTCATACTTCTTATGAGATTGTCCAATTTGTACACGAAGTGCAGCCAGCTTTTGCCGTAACCCTCTCAACTCTCTAAAAGTTGCTATGTGGGTGAAATTATGATGTCATGTGAAGTTACACCCTTTTCAGAGTTCATTTGTACTGCTTTTCAAATTCAGGGTCATTTAGCTCAAAATAAATCATTAAATGCATGAAAAATATCAAATGAAGTCAGAAAGGGTTGAAAATTGATGATGAGCCTTTGAATGGTGCGTATTGAACACACAAAAAGTATGGAGTTAAAATAATTTATTAAAAATGAAATCCCTTTGTAATGGATTAGTTTTCGTCTGGAACCCTCATACTTCTTATGAGATTGTCCAATTTGTACACGAAGTGCATCCAGTTTTTACTGCAACCCTCTCAACTCTCTAGAAGTTTTCTATGTGGGTGAAATTATGATGTCATGCCAAGTTACAACCTTTTCAGAGTTCATTTGTACTGCTTTTCAAATTCAGGGTCATTTAGCTCAAAATAAATCATTAGATACATGAAAAATATCAAATCAAGTCAGAAAGGGTTGTAAATTGATGATGTGCTTTTGAATGGTGCATATTGAACACACAAAAAGTATGGAGTTAAAATAAGTTATTAAAAATGAAATCCCTTTGTAATGGATGAGTTTTCGTCCGAAACCCTCATACTTCTTATGAGATTGTCCAATTTGTACACGAAGTGCATACAGCTTTTGTCGTAACCCTCTCAACTCTCTAGAACTTGCTATGTGGGTGAAATTATGATGTCATGGCAAGTTAAAACATTTTAGAGTTCATTTGTAGTGCTTTTCAAATTCAGGGTCATTTAGCTCAAAATAAATCATTAAATGCATGAAAATATCAAATTAATTCAGAAAGGGTTGAAAATTGTTAATGTGCCTTTGAATGGTGCATATTGAACACACAAAAAGTATGGAGTTAAAATAAGTTATTAAAAATGAAATCCCTTTGTAATAGATGAGTTTTCGTCCGAAACCCTCATACTTCTTATGAGATTGTCCAATTTGTACACGAAGTGCATCCAGTTTTTGCCGTAACCCTCTCAACTCTCTAGAAGTTTCTATGTCTGTGAAATTATGATGTCATGCCAAGTTACAACCTTTTCAGGGTTCATTATTACTGCTTTTCAAATTCAGGGTCATTTAGCTCAAAATAAACCATTAAATGCATGAAAAATATCAAATGAAGTCAGAAAGGGTTGAAAATTGATGATGTGCCTTTGAATGGTGCGTATTGAACACACAAAAAGTCTGGAGTTGAAATAAGTTCTTAAAAGTGAAATCCCTTTGTAACAGATGAGTATTCGTCCGAAACACTCATACTTCTTATGAGATTGTCCAATTTGTACACGAAGTGCATCCATTTTTTGCCGTAAGCCTCTCAACTCTCTAAAAGTTGTTATGTGGGTGAAATTATGATGTCATGCGAAGTTACACCCTTTTCAGAGTTCATTTGTACTGCTCTTAAAATTCAGGGTCATTTAGCTCAAAATAAATCATTAAATGCATGAAAAATATCGAATGAAGTCAGAAAGGGTTGAAAATTGATGATGTGCCTTTGAATGGTGCATATTGAACACACAAATAGTATGGAGTTAAAATAAGTTATTAAAAATGAAATCCCTTTGTAATAGATGAGTTTTCGTCTCAAACAATCATACTTCTTATGAGATTGTGCAATTTGTACAAGAAGTGCCTCCAGTTTTTCCCGTAACCCTCTCAACTCTCTAGAAGTTGCTATGTGGGTGAAATTATGATGTCATGCCAAGTTACAACCTTTTCAGAGTTAATGTGTACTGCTTTTCAAATTCAGGGTCATTTAGCTGAAAATAAATCATTAAATGCATGATAAATATCATATGAAGTCAGAAAGGGTTGAAAATTGTTATGTGCCTTTGAATGGTGCATATTGAACACACAAAAAGTATGGAGTTAAAATAAGTTATTAAAAATGAAATCCCTTTGTAATAGATGAGTTTTCGTCCGAAACCCTCATACTTCTTATGAGATTGTCCAATTTGTACACGAAGTGCATCCAAGTTTTTGCCATAACCCTCTCAACTCTCTAGAAGTTGCTATGCTGGGTGAAATTATGATGTCATGCCAAGTTACAACCTTTTCAGGGTTCATTATTACTGCTTTTCAAATTCAGGGTCATTTAGCTCAAAATAAATCATTAAATGCATGAAAAATATCAAATGAAGTTAGAAAGGGTTGAAAATTGATGATGTGCCTTTGAATGGTGCGTATTGAAGACACAAAAAGTATGGAGTTAAAATAATTTATTAAAAATGAAATCCCTTTGTAATAGATTAGTTTTCGTCCGGAACCCTCATACTTCTTATGAGATTGTCCAATTTGTACACGAAGTGCATCCAGTTTTTACCGCAACCCTCTCAACTCTCTAGAAGTTTCTATGTGGGTGAAATTATGATGTCATGCCAAGTTACAACCTTTTCAGAGTTCATTTGTACTGCTTTTCAAATTCAGGGTTATTTAGCTCAAAATAAATCATTAGATGCATGAAAAATATCAAATCAAGTCAGAAAGGGTTGAAAATTGATGATGTGCCTTTGAATGGTGCATATTGAACACACAAAAAGTATGGAGTTCAAATAAGTTATTAAAAATGAAATCCCTTTAGAATGGATGAGTTTTCGTCCGAAACCCTCATACTTATTATGAGATTGTCCAATTTGTACACGAAGTGCATCTAGTTTTTGTCGTAACCCTCTCAACTCTCTAGAAGTTGCTATGTGGGTGAAATTATGATGGCATGCCAAGTCACAACCTTTTTAGAGTTCATTTGTAGTGCTTTTCAAATTCAGGGTCATTTAGCTCAAAATAAATCATTAAATGCTTGAAAAATATCAAATTAAATCAGAAAGGGTTGAAAATTGATGATGTGCCTTTGTATGGTGCATATTGAACACACAAAAAGTATGGAGTTATAATAAGTTATTAAAAATGAAATCCCTTTGTAATAGATGAGTTTTCGTCCCAAACAATCATACTTCTTATGAGAATTGTCCAATTTGTACACGAAAGTGCCTCCAGTTTTTGCCGTAACCCTTCTCAACTCTCTAGAAGTTGCTATGTGGGTGAAATTATGATGTCATGCCAAGTTACAACCTTTTCAGAGTTAATGTGTACTGCTTTTCAAATTCAGGGTCATTTAGCTGAAAATAAATCATTAAATGCATGATAAATATCAAATGAAGTCAGAAAGGGTTGAAAATTGTTATTGTGCCTTTGAATGGTGCATATTGAACACACAAAAAGTATGGAGTTAAAATAAGTTATTAAAAATGAAATCCCTTTGTAATAGATGAGTTTTCGTCCGAAACCCTCATACTTCTTATGAGATTGTCCAATTTGTACACGAAGTGCATCCAGTTTTTGCCGTAACCCTCTCAACTCTCTATAACTTGCTATGTGGGTGAAATTATGATGTCATGCCAAGTTACAACCTTTTCAGGGTTCATTATTACTGCTTTTCAAATTCAGGGTCATTTAGCTCAAAATAAATCATTAAATGCATGAAAAATATCAAATGAAGTCAGAAAGGGTTGAAAATTGATGATGTGCCTTTGAATGGTGCATATTGAACACACAAAAAGTATGGAGTTAAAATAAGTTATTAAAAATGAAATCCCTTTGTAATAGATGAGTTTTCGTCCGAAACCCTCATACTTCTTATGAGATTGTCCAATTTGTACACGAAGTGCATCCAGTTTTTGCCGTAACCCTCTCAACTCTCTATAACTTGCTATGTGGGTGAAATTATGATGTCATGCCAAGTTACAACCTTTTCAGGGTTCATTATTACTGCTTTTCAAATTCAGGGTCATTTAGCTCAAAATAAATCATTAAATGCATGAAAAATATCAAATGAAGTCAGAAAGGGTTGAAAATTGATGATGTGCCTTTGAATGGTGCATATTGAACACACAAAAAGTATGGAGTTAAAATAAGTTATTAAAAATGAAATCCCTTTGTAATAGATGAGTTTTCGTCCGAAACCCTCATACTTCTTATGAGATTGTCCAATTTGTACACGAAGTGCATCCAGTTTTTGTCGTAACCCTCTCAACTCTCTAGAAGTTGCTATGTGGGTGAAATTATGATGTCATGCCAAGTTACAACCTTTTTCAGAGTTCATTTGTACTGCTTTTCAAATTCAGGGTCATTTAGCTCAAAATAAATCATTAAATGCATGAAAAATATCAAATTAAAGTCAGAAAGGGTTGAAAATTGATGATGTGCCTTTGAATGGTGCATATTGAACACACAAAAAGTATGGAGTTAAAATAAGTTATTAAAAATGAAATCCCTTTGTAATAGATGAGTTTTCGTCCGAAACCATCATACTTCTTATGAGATTGTGCCAATTTGTACACGAAGTGCATCCAGTTTTTGCCGTAACCCTCTCAACTCTCTAGAAGTTGCTATGTGGGTGAAATTATGATGTCATGCCAAGTTACAACCTTTTCAGAGTTCATTTGTACTGCTTTTCAAATTCAGGGTCATTTAGCTCAAAATAAATCATTAAATGCATGATAAATATCAACTGAAGTCAGAAAGGGTTGAAAATTGATGAATGTGCCTTTGAATGGTGCATATTGAACACACAAAAAGTATGGAGTTAAAATAAGTTATTAAAAATGAAATCCCTTTGTAATAGATGAGTTTTCGTCCGAAACCCTCATACTTCTTATGAGATTGTCCAATTTGTACACGAAGTGCATCCAGTTTTTGCCGTAACCCTCTCAACTCTCTAGAAGTTGCTATGTGGGTGAAATTATGATGTCATGCCAAGTTACAACCTTTTCAGAGTTCATTTGTACTGCTTTTCAAATTCAGGGTCATTTAGCTCAAAATAAATCATTAAATGCATGAAAAATATCAAATGAAGTCAGAAAGGGTTGAAAATTGATGATGTGCCTTTGAATGGTGCATATTGAACACACAAAAAGTATGGAGTTAAAATAAGTTATTAAAAATGAAATCCCTTTGTAATAGATGAGTTTTCGTCCGAAACCCTCATACTTCTTATGAGATTGTCCAATTTGTACACGAAGTGCATCCAGTTTTTGCCGTAACCCTCTCAACTCTCTAGAAGTTTCTATGTGGGTGAAATTATGATGTCATGCCAAGTTACAACCTTTTCAGAGTTCATTTGTACTGCTTTTCAAATTCAGGGTCATTTAGCTCAAAATAAATCATTAGATGCATGAAAAATATCAAATCAAGTCAGAAAGGGTTGAAAATTGATGATGTGCCTTTGAATGGTGCATATTGAACACACAAAAAGTATGGAGTTAAAATAAGTTATTATAAATGAAATCCCTTTGTAATGGATGAGTTTTCGTCCGAAACCCTCATACTTCTTATGAGATTGTCCAATTTGTACATGAAGTGCATCCAGTTTTTGTCGTAACCCTCTCAACTCTCTAGAAGTTGCTATGTGGGTGAAATTATGACGTCATGCCAAGTTACAACCTTTTCAGAGTTCATTTGTAGTGCTTTTAAAATTTAGGGTCATTTAGCTCAAAATAAATCATTAAATGCATGAAAAATATCAAATAAAGTCACAAAGGGTTGAAAATTGATGATGTGCCTTTGAATGGTGCATATTGAACACACAAAAAGTCTGGAGTTAAAATAAGTTATTAAAAGTGAAATCCCGTTGTAACAGATGAGTATTCGTCCGAAACACTCATACTTCTTCGGAGATTGTCCAATTTGTACACGAAGTGCAGCCAGTTTTTGTCGTAACCCTCTCAACTCTCTAAAAGTTGCTATGTGGGTGAAATTATGATGTCATGCGAAGTTACACCCTTTTCAGAGTTCATTTGTACTGCTTTTCAAATTCAGGGTCATTTAGCTCAAAATAAATCATTAAATGAATGAAAAATATCAAATGAAGTCAGAAAGGGTTGAAAATTGATGATGTGCCTTTGAATGGTGCATATTTAAAACACAAAAAGTATGGAGTTAAAATAAGTTATTAAAAATGAAATCCCTTTGTAATAGATGAGTATTCGTCCGAAACCCTCATACTTCTTATGAGATTGTCCAATTTGTACACGAAGTGCATCCAGTTTTTGTCGTAACCCTCTCAACTCTATAGAAGTTGCTACGTAGGTGAAATTATGATGTCATGCCAAGTTACAACCTTTTCAGAGTTCGTTTGTAGTGCTTTTCAAATTCAGGGTCATTTAGCTCAAACTAAATCATTAAATGCATGAAAAATATCAACTTAAGTCAGAAAGGGTTGAAAATTGATGATGTGCCTTTGAATGTTGCATATTGAACACACAAAAAGTCTGGAGTTAAAATAAGTTATTAAAAGTGAAATCCCTTTGTAACAGATGAGTATTCGTCCGAAACACTCATACTTCTTATGAGATTGTCCTATTTGTACACGAAGTGCATCCAGTTTTTGCCGTAACCCTCTCAACTCTCTAAAAGTTGCTATGTGGGTGAAATTATGATGTCATGCGAAGTTACACCCTATTCAGAGTTCATTTGTACTGCTTTTCAAGTTCAGGGTCATTTAGCTCAATATAAATCATTAAATGCATGAAAAATATCAAATGAAGTCAGAAAGGGTTGAAAGTGATGATGTGCCTTTGAATGGTGCATATTGAACACACAAAAAGTATGGAGTTAAAATAAGTTATTAAAAATGAAATCCCTTTGTAATAGATGAGTTTTCGTCCCAAACAATCATACTTCTTATGAGATTGTGGAATTTGTACACGAAGTGCCTCTAGTTTTTGCCGTAACCCTCTCAACTCTCTAGAAGTTGCTATGTGGGTGAAATTATGATGTCATGCCAAGTTACACCCTTTTCAGAGTTAATATGTACTGCTTTTCAAATTCAGGGTCATTTAGCTGAAAATAAATCATTAAATGCATGATAAATATCAAATGAAGTCAGAAAGGGTTGAAAATTGTTAATGTCCCTTTGAATGGTGCATATTGAACACACAAAAAGTATGGAGTTAAAATAAGTTATTAAAAATGAAATCCCTTTGTAATAGATGAGTTTTCGTCCGAAACCCTCACACTTCTTGTGAGATTGTCCAATTTGTACACGAAGTGCATCCAGTTTTTGCCGTAACCCTCTCAACTCTCTAGAAGTTGCTATGTGGGTGAAATTATGATGCCATGCCAAGTTACAACCTTTTCAGGGTTCATTATTACTGCTTTTCAAATTCAGGGTCATTTAGCTCAAAATAAATCATTAAATGCATGAAAAATATCAAATTAAGTCAGAAAGGGTTGAAAATTGATGATGTGCCTTTGAATGGTGCATATTGAACACACAGAAAGTATGGAGTTAAAATAAGTTATTAAAAGTGAAATCCCTTTGTAACAGATGAGTATTCGTCCGAAACACTCATACTTCTTATGAGATTGTCCAATTTGTACACGAAGTGCAGCCAATTTTTGCCGTAACCCTCTAAACTCTCTAAAAGTTGCTATGTGGGTGAAATTATGATGTCATGCGAAGTTACACCCTTTTCAGAGTTCATTTGTACTGCTTTTCAAATTCAGGGTCATTTAGCTCAAAATAAATCATTAAATGCATGAAAAATATCAAATGAAGTCAGAAAGGGTTGAAAATTGATGATGTGCGTTTGAATGGGGCATAGTGAACACACAAAAAGTTTGGAGTCAAAATAAGTTATTAAAAATGAAATCCCTTTGTAATAGATGAGTTTTCGTCCCAAACAATCATACTTCTTATGAGATGGTGCAATTTGTACACGAAGTGCCTCCAGTTTTTGCCGTAACCCTCTCAACTCTCTAGAAGTTGCTATGTGGGTGAAATTATGATGTCATGCCAAGTCACAACCTTTTCAGAGTTCATTTGTACTGCTTTTCAAATTCAGGGTCATTTAGCTGAAAATAAATCATTAACTTCATGATAAATATCAAATGAAGTCAGAAAGGGTTGAAAATTGTTAATGTGCCTTTGAATGGTGCATATTGAACACACAAAAAGTATGGAGTTAAAACAAGTTATTAAAAATGAAATCCCTTTGTAATAGATGAGTTTTCGTCCGAAACCCTCATACTTCTTATGAGATTGTCCAATTTGTACACGAAGTGCATCCAGTTTTTGCCGTAACCCTCTCAACTCTCTAGAAGTTGCTATGTGGGTGAAATTATGATGTCTTGCCAAGTTACAACCTTTTCAGGGTTCATTATTACTGCTTTTCAAATTCAGAGTCATTTAGCTCAAAATAAATCATTAAATGCATGAAAAATATCAAATTAAGTCAGAAAGGGTTGAAAATTGATGATGTGCCTTTGAATGGTGCATATTGAACACACAAAAAGTCTGGAGTTAAAATAAGTTATTAAAAGTGAAATCCCTTTGTAACAGATGAGTATTCGTCCGAAACACTCATACTTCTTATGAGATTGTCCTATTTGTACACGAAGTGCATCCAGTTTTTGCCGTAACCCTCTCAACTCTCTAAAAGTTGCTATGTGGGTGAAATTATGATGTCATGCGAAGTTACACCCTTTTCAGAGTTCATTTGTACTGCTTTTCAAATTCAGGGTCATTTAGCTCAAAATAAATCATTAAATGCATGAAAAATATCAAATGAAGTCAGAAAGGGTTGAAAATTAATGATGTGCCTTTGAATGGTGCATATTTAAAACACAAAAAGTATGGAGTTAAAATAAGTTATTAAAAATGAAATCCCTTTGTAATAGATGAGTATTCGTCCGAAACCCTCATACTTCTTATGAGATTGTCCAATTTGTACACGAAGTGCATCCAGTTTTTGTCGTAACCCTCTCAACTCTCTAGAAGTTGCTACGTAGGTGAAATTATGATGTCATGCCAAGTTACAACCTTTTCAGAGTTCATTTGTAGTGCTTTTCAAATTCAGGGTCATTTAGCTCAAACTAAATCATTAAATGCATGAAAAATATCAACTTAAGTCAGAAAGGGTTGAAAATTGATGATGTGCCTTTGAATGGTGCATATTGAACACACAAAAAGTCTGGAGTTAAAATAAGTTATTAAAAGTGAAATCCCTTTGTAACAGATGAGTATTCGTCCGAAACACTCATACTTCTTATGAGATTGTCCTATTTGTACACGAAGTGCATCCAGTTTTTGCCGTAACCCTCTCAACTCTCTAAAAGTTGCTATGTGGGTGAAATTATGATGTCATGCGAAGTTACACCCTTTTCAGAGTTCATTTGTACTGCTTTTCAAATTCAGGGTCATTTAGCTCAAAATAAATCATTAAATGCATGAAAAATATCAAATGAAGTCAGAAAGGGTTGAAAATTGATGATGTGCCTTTGAATGGTGCATATTGAACACACAAAAAGTATGGAGTTAAAATAAGTTATTAAAATGAAATCCCTTTGTAATAGATGAGTTTTCGTCCGAAACACTCATACTTCTTATGAGATTGTGCCAATTTGTACACGAAGTGCATCCAGTTTTTGCCGTAACCCTCTCAACTCTCTAGAAGTTGCTATGTGGGTGAAATTATGATGTCATGCCAAGTTACAACCTTTTCAGAGTTCATTTGTACTGCTTTTCAAATTCAGGGTCATTTAGCTCAAAATAAATCATTAAATGCATGAAAAATATCAAATGAAGTCAGAAAGGGTTGAAAATTGATGATGTGCCTTTGAATGGTGCATATTGAACACACAAAAAGTATGGAGTTAAAATAAGTTATTAAAAATGAAATCCCTTTGTAATAGATGAGTTTTCGTCCGAAACCCTCATACTTCTTATGAGATTGTCCAATTTGTACACGAAGTGCATCCAGTTTTTGCCGTAACCCTCTCAACTCTCTAGAAGTTGCTATGTGGGTGAAATTATGATGTCATGCCAAGTTACAACCTTTTCAGAGTTCATTTGTACTGCTTTTCAAATTCAGGGTCATTTAGCTCAAAATAAATCATTAAATGCATGAAAAATATCAAATTAAGTCAGAAAGGGTTGAAAATTGATGATGTGCCTTTGAATGGTGCATATTGAACACACAAAAAGTATGGAGTTAAAATAAGTTATTAAAAATGAAATCCCTTTGTAATAGATGAGTTTTCGTCCGAAACCCTCATACTTCTTATGAGATTGTCCAATTTGTACACGAAGTGCATCCAGTTTTTGTCCGTAACCCTCTCAACTCTCTAGAAGTTGCTATGTGGGTGAAATTATGATGTCATGGCAAGTTACAACCTTTTCAGAGTTCATTTGTACTGCTTTTCAAATTCAGGGTCATTTAGCTCAAAATAAATCATTAAATGCATGAAAAATATCAAATTAAGTCAGAAAGGGTTGAAAATTGATGATGTGCCTTTGAATGGTGCATATTGAACACACAAAAAGTCTGGAGTTAAAATAAGTTATTAAAAGTGAAATCCCTTTGTAACAGATGAGTATTCGTCCGAAACGCTCATACTTCTTATGAGATTGTCCAATTTGTACACGAAGTGCAGCCAGTTTTTGCCGTAACCCTCTCAACTCTCTAAAAGTTGCTATGTGGGTGAAATTATGATGTCATGTGAAGTTACACCCTTTTCAGAGTTCATTTGTACTGCTTTTCAAATTCAGGGTCATTTAGCTCAAAATAAATCATTAAATGCATGAAAAATATCAAATGAAGTCAGAAAGGGTTGAAAATTGATGATGTGCCTTTGAATGGTGCATATTGAACACACAAAAAGTATGGAGTTAAAATAAGTTATTAAAAATGAAATCCCTTTGTAATAGATGAGTTTTCGTCCCAAACCCTCATACTTCTTATGAGATTGTGCAATTTGTACACGAAGTGCATCCAGTTTTTGCCGTAACCCTCTCAACTCTCTAGAAGTTGCTATGTGGGTGAAATTATGATGTCATGCCAAGTTACAACCTTTTCAGAGTTCATTTGTACTGCTTTTCAAATTCAGGGTCATTTAGCTCAAAATAAATCATTAAATGCATGAAAAATATCAAATCAAGTCAGAAAGGGTTGAAAATTGATGATGTGCCTTTGAATGGTGCATATTGAACACACAAAAATTATGGAGTTAAAATAAGTTATTAAAAGTGAAATCCCTTTGTAACAGATGAGTATTCGTCCGAAACACTCATACTTCTTATGAGATTGTCCTATTTGTACACGAAGTGCATCCAGTTTTTGTCGTAACCCTCTCAACTCTCTAAAAGTTGCTATGTGGGTGAAATTATGATGTCATGCGAAGTTACACCCTTTTCAGAGTTCATTTGTACTGCTTTTCAAATTCAGGGTCATTTAGCTCAAAATAAATCATTAAATGCATGAAAAATATCAAATGAAGTCAGAAAGGGTTGAAAATTGATGATGTGCCTTTGAATGGTGCATATTGAACACACAAAAAGTATGGAGTTAAAATAAGTTATTAAAAATGAAATCCCTTTGTAATAGATGAGTTTTCGTCCGAAACCCTCATACTTCTTATGAGATTGTCCAATTTGTACACGAAGTGCATCCAGTTTTTGCCGTAACCCTCTCAACTCTCTAGAAGTTGCTATGTGGGTGAAATTATGATGTCATGCCAAGTTACAACCTTTTCAGAGTTCATTTGTACTGCTTTTCAAATTCAGGGTCATTTAGCTCAAAATAAATCATTAAATGCATGAAAAATATCAAATGAAGTCAGAAAGGGTTGAAAATTGATGATGTGCCTTTGAATGGTGCATATTGAACACACAAAAAGTATGGAGTTAAAATAAGTTATTAAAAATGAAATCCCTTTGTAATAGATGAGTATTCGTCCGAAACCCTCATACTTCTTATGAGATTGTCCAATTTGTACACGAAGTGCATCCAGTTTTTGCCGTAACCCTCTCAACTCTCTAGAAGTTGCTATGTGGGTGAAATTATGATGTCATGCCAAGTTACAACCTTTTCAGAGTTCATTTGTACTGCTTTTCAAATTCAGGGTCATTTAGCTCAAAATAAATCATTAAATGCATGAAAAATATCAAATGAAGTCAGAAAGGGTTGAAAATTGATGATGTGCCTTTGAATGGCGCATATTGAACACACAAAAAGTATGGAGTTAAAATAAGTTATTAAAATGAAATCCCTTTGTAATAGATGAGTTTTCGTCCGAAACCCTCATACTTCTTATGAGATTGTCCAATTTGTACACGAAGTGCATCCAGTTTTTGTCGTAACCCTCTCAACTCTCTAGAAGTTGCTATGTGGGTGAAATTATGATGTCATGGCAAGTTACAACCTTTTCAGAGTTCATTTGTACTGCTTTTCAAATTCAGGGTCATTTAGCTCAAAATAAATCATTAAATGCATGAAAAATATCAAATTAAGTCAGAAAGGGTTGAAAATTGATGATGTGCCTTTGAATGGTGCATATTGAACACACAAAAAGTCTGGAGTTAAAATAAGTTATTAAAAGTGAAATCCCTTTGTAACAGATGAGTATTCGTCCGAAACACTCATACTTCTTATGAGATTGTCCAATTTGTACACGAAGTGCATCCAGTTTTTGCTCGTAACCCTCTCAACTCTCTAGAAGTTGCTATGTGGGTGAAATTATGATGTCATGCCGAAGTTACAACCTTTTCAGAGTTCATTTGTACTGCTTTTCAAATTCAGGGTCATTTAGCTCAAAATAAATCATTAAATGCATGAAAAATATCAAATGAAGTCAGAAAGGGTTGAAAATTGATGATGTGCCTTTGAATGGTGCATATTGAACACACAAAAAGTATGGAGTTAAAATAAGTTATTAAAAATGAAATCCCTTTGTAATAGATGAGTTTTCGTCCGAAACACTCATACTTCTTATGAGATTGTGCAATTTGTACACGAAGTGCATCCAGTTTTTGCCAGTAACCCTCTCAACTCTCTAGAAGTTGCTATGTGGGTGAAATTATGATGTCATGCCAAGTTACAACCTTTTCAGAGTTCATTTGTACTGCTTTTCAAATTCAGGGTCATTTAGCTCAAAATAAATCATTAATGCATGAAAAATATCAAATAAGTCAGAAAGGGTTGAAAATTGATGATGTGCCTTTGAATGGTGCATATTGAACACACAAAAAGTATGGAGTTAAAATAAGTTATTAAAAATGAAATCCCTTTGTAATAGATGAGTTTTCGTCCGAAACCCTCATACTTCTTATGAGATTGTCCAATTTGTACACGAAGTGCATCCAGTTTTTGTCCGTAACCCTCTCAACTCTCTAGAAGTTGCTATGTGGGTGAAATTATGATGTCATGCCAAGTTACAACCTTTTCAGAGTTCATTTGTACTGCTTTTCAAATTCAGGGTCATTTAGCTCAAAATAAATCATTAAATGCATGAAAAATATCAAATTAAGTCAGAAAGGGTTGAAAATTGATGATGTGCCTTTGAATGGTGCATATTGAACACACAAAAAGTCTGGAGTTAAAATAAGTTATTAAAAGTGAAATCCCTTTTTAACAGATGAGTATTCGTCCGAAACACTCGTACTTCTTATGAGATTGTCCTATTTGTACACGAAGTGCATCCAGTTTTTGCCGTAACCCTCTCAACTCTCTAAAAGTTGCTATGTGGGTGAAATTATGAAGTCACGCGAAGTTACACCCTTTTCAGACTTCATTTGTACTGCTTTTCAAATTCAGGGTCATTTAGCTCAAAATAAATCATTAAATGCATGAAAAATATCAAATGAAGTCACAAAGGGTTGAAAATTGATGATGTGCATTTGAATGGGGCATATTGAACACACAAAAAGTTTGGAGTTAAAATAAGTTATTAAAAATGAAATCGCTTTGTAATAGATGAGTTTTCGTCCCAAACAATCATACTTCTTATGAGATTGTGCAATTTGTACACAAAGTGCCTCCAGTTTTTGCCGTAACCCTCTCAACTCTCTAGAAGTTGCTATGTGGGTGAAATGACGATGTCATGCCAAGTTACAACCTTTTCAGAGTTAATGTGTACTACTTTTCAAATTCAGGGTCATTTAGCTGAACATAAATCATTAAATGCATGATAAATATCAAATGAAGTCAGAAATGGTTGAAAATTGTTAATGTGCCTTTGAATGGTGCATATTGAACACACAAAAAGTATGGAGTTAAAATAAGTTATTAAAAATGAAATCCCTTTGTAATAGATGAGTTTTCGTCCGAAACCCTCATACTTCTTATGAGATTGTGCAATTTGTACACGAAGTGCATCCAGTTTTTGCCATAACCCTCTCAACTCTCTAGAAGTTGCTATGTGGGTGAAATTATGATGTCATGCCAAGTTAGAACCTTTTCAGAGTTCATTATTACTGCTTTTCAAATTCAGGGTCATTTAGCTCAAAATAAATCATTAAATGCATGAAAAATATCAAATGAAGTCAGAAAGGGTTGAAAATTGATGATGTGCCTTTGAAATGGTGCGTATTGAACACACAAAAAGTATGGAGTTAAAATAAGTTATTAAAAATGCAATCCCTTTGTAATAGATGAGTTTTCGTCCGAAACCCTCATACTTCTTATGAGATTGTCCAATTTGTACAAGAAGTGCATCCAGTTTTTACCGCAACCCTCTCAACTCTCTAGAAGTTTCTATGTGGGTGAAATTATGATGTCATGCCAAGTTACAACCTTTTCAGAGTTCATTTGTACTGCTTTTCAAATTCAGGGTCATTTAGCTCAAAATAAATCAGTAGATGCATGAAAAATATCAAATCAAGTCAGAAAGGGTTGAAAATTGATGATGTGCCTTTGAATGGTGCATATTGAACACACAAAAAGTATGGAGTTAAAATAAGTTATTAAAAATGAAATCCCTTTGTAATAGCATGAGTTTTCGTCCGAAACCCTCATACTTCTTATGAGATTGTCCAATTTGTACACGAAGTGCATCCAGTTTTTGTCGTAACCCTCTCAACTCTCTAGAACTTGCTATGTGGGTGAAATTATGATGTCATGGCAAGTTACAACCTTTTTAGAGTTCATTTGTAGTGCTTTTCAAATTCAGGGTCATTTAGCTCAAAATAAATCATTAAATGCATGAAAAATATCAAATTAAGTCAGAAAGGGTTGAAAACTGATGATGTGCCTTTGAATGGTGCATATTGAGCACACAAAAAGTCTGGAGTTAAAATAAGTTATTAAAAGTGAAATCCCTTTGTAACAGATGAGTATTCGTGCCGAAACACTCATACTTCTTATGAGATTGTCCAATTTGTACACGAAGTGCATCCATTTTTTGCTGTAACCCTCTCAACTCTCTAAAAGTTGCTATGTGGGTGAAATTATGATGTCATGCGAAGTTACACCCTTTTCAGAGTTCATTTGTACTGCTTTTCAAATTCAGGGTCATTTAGCTCAAAATAAATCATTAAATGCATGAAAAATATCAAATGAAGTCAGAAAGGGTTGAAATTGATGATGTGCCTTTGAATGATGCATATTGAACACACAAAAAGTATGGAGTTAAAATAAGTTATTAAAAATGAAATCCCTTTGTAATAGATGAATTTTCGTCCCAAAGAATCATACTTCTTATGAGATTGTGCAATTTGTACACGAAGTGCATCCAGTTTTTGCCATAACCCTCTCAACTCTCTAGAAGTTTCTATGTGGGTGAAATTATGATGTGATGCCAAGTTACAACCTTTTCAGAGTTCATTTGTACTGCTTTCAAATTCAGGGTCATTTAGCTCAAAATAAATCATTAGATGCATGAAAAATATCAAATCAAGTCAGAAAGGGTTGAAAATTGATGATGTGCCTTTGAATGGTGCATATTGAACACACAAAAAGTCTGGAGTTAAAATAAGTTATTAAAAGTGAAATCCCTTTGTAACAGATGAGTATTCGTCCGAAACACTCATACTTCTTATGAGATTGTCCTATTTGTACACGAAGTGCATCCAGTTTTTGTCGTAACCCTCTCAACTCTCTAAAAGTTGCTATGTGGGTCAAATTATGATGTCATGCGAAGTTACACCCTTTTCAGAGTTCATTTGTACTGCTTTTCAAATTCAGGGTCATTTAGCTCAAAATAAATCATTAAATGCATGAAAAATATCAAATGAAGTCAGAAAGGGTTGAAATTGATGATGTGCCTTTGAATGATGCATATTGAACACACAAAAAGTATGGAGTTAAAATAAGTTATTAAAAATGAAATCCCTTTGTAATAGATGAGTTTTCGTCCCAAACAATCATACTTCTTATGAGATTGTGCAATTTGTACACGAAGTGCATCCAGTTTTTTCCAGAACCCTCTCAACTCTCTAGAAGTTTCTATGTGGGTGAAATTATGATGTGATGCCAAGTTACAACCTTTTCAGAGTTCATTTGTACTGCTTTTCAAATTCAGGGTCATTTAGCTCAAAATAAATCATTAGATGCATGAAAAATATCAAATCAAGTCAGAAAGGGTTGAAAATTGATGATGTGCCTTTGAATGGTGCATATTGAACACACAAAAAGTATGGAGTTAAAATAAGTTATTAAAAATGAAATCCCTTTGTAATGGATGAGTTTTCGTCAGAAACCCTCATACTTCTTATGAGATTGTCCAATTTGTACATGAAGTGCATCCAGTTTTTGTCGTAACCCTCTCAACTCTCTAGAAGTTGCTATGTGGGTGAAATTATGATGTCATGCCAAGTTACAACCTTTTCAGAGTTCATTTGTAGTGCTTTTAAAATTTAGGGTCATTTAGCTCAAAATAAATCATTAAATGCATGAAAAATATCAAATTAAGTCACAAAGGGTTGAAAATTGATGATGTGCCTTTGAATGGTGCATATTGAACACACAAAAAGTCTGGAGTTAAAATAAGTTATTAAAAGTGAAATCCCTTTGTAACAGATGAGTATTCGTCCGAAACACTCGTACTTCTTATGAGATTGTCCTATTTGTACACGAAGTGCATCCAGTTTTTGCCGTAACCCTCTCAACTCTCTAAAAGTTGCTATGTGGGTGAAATTATGAAGTCACGCGAAGTTACACCCTTTTCAGACTTCATTTGTACTGCTTTTCAAATTCAGGGTCATTTAGCTCAAAATAAATCATTAAATGCATGAAAAATATCAAATGAAGTCACAAAGGGTTGAAAATTGATGATGTGCGTTTGAATGGGGCATATTGAACACACAAAAAGTTTGGAGTTAAAATAAGTTATTAAAAATGAAATCCCTTTGTATTAGATGAGTTTTCGTCCCAAACAATCATACTTCTTATGAGATTGTGCAATTTGTACACGAAGTGCCTCCAGTTTTTGCCGTAACCCTCTCAACTCTCTAGAAGTTGCTATGTGGGTGAAATGACGATGTCATGCCAAGTTACAACCTTTTCAGAGTTAATGTGTACTACTTTTCAAATTCAGGGTCATTTAGCTGAAAATAAATCATTAAATTCATGATAAATATCAAATGAAGTCAGAAATGGTTGAAAATTATTAATGTGCCTTTGAATGGTGCATATTGAACACACAAAAAGTATGGAGTTAAAATAATTTATTAAAAATGAAATCCCTTTGTAATAGATGAGTTTTCGTCCGAAACCCTTATACTTCTTATGAGATTGTGCAATTTGTACACGAAGTGCATCCAGTTTTTGCCATAACCCTCTCAACTCTCTAGAAGTTGCTATGTGGGTGAAATTATGATGTCATGCCAAGTTAGAACCTTTTCAGGGTTCATTATTACTGCTTTTCAAATTCAGGGTCATTTAGCTCAAAATAAATCATTAAATGCATGAAAAATATCAAATGAAGTCAGAAAGGGTTGAAAATTGATGATGTGCCTTTGAAAGGTGCGTATTGAACACACAAAAAGTATGGAGTTAAAATAATTTATTAAAAATGCAATCCCTTTGTAATAGATGAGTTTTCGTCCGAAACCCTTATACTTCTTATGAGATTGTGCAATTTGTACACGAAGTGCATCCAGTTTTTGCCATAACCCTCTCAACTCTCTAGAAGTTGCTATGTGGGTGAAATTATGATGTCATGCCAAGTTAGAACCTTTTCAGGGTTCATTATTACTGCTTTTCAAATTCAGGGTCATTTAGCTCAAAAGAAATCATTAAATGCATGAAAAATATCAAATGAAGTCAGAAAGGGTTGAAAATTGATGATGTGCCTTTGAAAGCTGCGTATTGAACACACAAAAAGTATGGAGTTAAAATAAGTTATTAAAAAGAAATCCCTTTGTAATGCATGAGTTTTCGTCCGAAACCCTCATACTTCTTATGAGATTGTCCAATTTGTAAACGAAGTGCATCCAGCTTTGTCGTAACCCTCTCAACTCTCTAGAACTTGCTATGTGGGTGAAATTATGATGTCATGGCAAGTTACAACCTTTTTAGAGTTCATTTGTAGTGCTTTTCAAATTCAGGGTCATTTAGCTCAAAATAAATCATTAAATGCATGAAAAATATCAAATTAAGTCAGAAAGGGTTGAAAACTGATGATGTGCCTTTGAATGGTGCATATTGAGCACACAAAAAGTCTGGAGTTAAAATAAGTTATTAAAAGTGAAATCCCTTTGTAACAGATGAGTATTCGTGCGAAACACTCATACTTCTTATGAGATTGTCCAATTTGTACACGAAGTGCATCCATTTTTTGCTGTAACCCTCTCAACTCTCTAAAAGTTGCTATGTGGGTGAAATTATGATGTCATGCGAAGTTACACCCTTTTCAGAGTTCATTTGTACTGCTTTTCAAATTCAGGGTCATTTAGCTCAAAATAAATCATTAAATGCATGAAAAATATCAAATGAAGTCAGAAAGGGTTGAAATTGATGATGTGCCTTTGAATGATGCATATTGAACACACAAAAAGTATGGAGTTAAAATAAGTTATTAAAAATGAAATCCCTTTGTAATAGATGAATTTTCGTCCCAAAGAATCATACTTCTTATGAGATTGTGCAATTTGTACACGAAGTGCATCCAGTTTTTGCCATAACCCTCTCAACTCTCTAGAAGTTTCTATGTGGGTGAAATTATGATGTGATGCCAAGTTACAACCTTTTCAGAGTTCATTTGTACTGCTTTTCAAATTCAGGGTCATTTAGCTCAAAATAAATCATTAGATGCATGAAAAATATCAAATCAAGTCAGAAAGGGTTGAAAATTGATGATGTGCCTTTGAATGGTGCATATTGAACACACAAAAAGTCTGGAGTTAAAATAAGTTATTAAAAGTGAAATCCCTTTGTAACAGATGAGTATTCGTCCGAAACACTCATACTTCTTATGAGATTGTCCAATTTGTACATGAAGTGCATCCAGTTTTTGTCGTAACCCTCTCAACTCTCTAGAAGTTGCTATGTGGGTGAAATTATGATGTCATGCCAAGTTACAACCTTTTCAGAGTTCATTTGTAGTGCTTTCAAAATTTAGGGTCATTTAGCTCAAAATAAATCATTAAATGCATGAAAAATATCAAATTAAGTCACAAAGGGTTGAAAATTGATGATGTGCCTTTGAATGGTGCGTATTGAACACACAAAAAGTCTGGAGTTAAAATAAGTTATTAAAAGTGAAATCCCGTTGTAACAGATGAGTATTCGTCCGAAACACTCGTACTTCTTATGAGATTGTCCTATTTGTACACGAAGTGCATCCAGTTTTTGCCGTAACCCTCTCAACTCTCTAAAAGTTGCTATGTGGGTGAAATTATGAAGTCATGCGAAGTTACACCCTTTTCAGAGTTCATTTGTACTGCTTTTCAAATTCAGGGTCATTTAGCTCAAAATAAATCATTAAATGCATGAAAAATATCAAATGAAGTCAGAAAGGGTTGAAATTTATGATGTGCCTTTGAATGATGCATATTGAACACACAAAAAGTATGGAGTTAAAATAAGTTATTAAAAATGAAATCCCTTTGTAATAGATGAGTTTTCGTCCCAAACAATCATACTTCTTATGAGATTGTGCAATTTGTACACGAAGTGCATCCAGTTTTTGCCATAACCCTCTCAACTCTCTAGAAGTTTCTATGTGGGTGAAATTATGATGTGATGCCAAGTTACAACCTTTTCAGAGTTCATTTGTACTGCTTTTCAAATTCAGGGTCATTTAGCTCAAAATAAATCATTAAATGCATGAAAAATATCAAATGAAGTCTCAAAGGGTTGAAAATTGATGATGTGCGTTTGAATGGGGCATATTGAACACCCAAAAAGTTTGGAGTTAAAATAAGTTATTAAAAATGAAATCCCTTTGTAATAGATGAGTTTTCGACCCAAACAATCATACTTCTTATGAGATTGTGCAATTTGTACACGAAGTGCCTCCAGTTTTTGCCGTAACCCTCTCAACTCTCTAGAAGTTGCTATGTGGGTGAAATGATGATGTCATGCCAAGTTACAACCTTTTCAGAGTTAATGTGTACTACTTTTCAAATTCAGGGTCATTTAGCTGAAAATAAATCATTAAATGCATGATAAATATCAAATGAAGTCAGAAATGGTTGAAAATTGTTAATGTGCCTTTGAATGGTGCATATTGAACACACAAAAAGTATGGAGTTAAAATAATTTATTAAAAATGAAATCTCTTTGTAATAGATGAGTTTTCGTCCGAAACCCTTATACTTCTTATGAGATTGTGTAATTTGTACACGAAGTGCATCCAGTTTTTGCCATAACCCTCTCAACTCTCTAGAAGTTGCTATGTGGGTGAAATTATGATGTCATGCCAAGTTAGAACCTTTTCAGGGTTCATTATTACTGCTTTTCAAATTCAGGGTCATTTAGCTCAAAATAAATCATTAAATGCATGAAAAATATCAAATGAAGTCAGAAAGGGTTGAAAATTGATGATGTGCCTTTGAAAGCTGCGTATTGAACACACAAAAAGTATGGAGTTAAAATATTTTATTAAAAATGCAATCCCTTTGTAATAGATTAGTTTTCGTCCGGAACCCTCATACTTCTTATGAGATTGTCCAATTTGTACAAGAAGTGCATCCAGTTTTTACCGCAACCCTCTCAACTCTCTAGAAGTTTCTATGTGGGTGAAATTATGATGTCATGCCAAGTTACAACCTTTTCAGAGTTCATTTGTACCGCTTTTCAAATTCAGGGTCATTTAGCTCAAAATAAATCAGTAGATGCATGAAAAATATCAAATCAAGTCAGAAAGGGTTGAAAATTGATGATGTGCCTTTGAATGGTGCATATTGAACACACAAAAAGTATGGAGTTAAAATAAGTTATTAAAAAGAAATCCCTTTGTAATGCATGAGTTTTCGTCCGAAACCCTCATACTTCTTATGAGATTGTCCAATTTGTACACGAACTGCATCCAGTTTTTGTCGTAACCCTCTCAACTCTCTAGAACTTGCTATGTGGGTGAAATTATGATGTCATGGCAAGTTACAACCTTTTTAGAGTTCATTTGTAGTGCTTTTCAAATTCAGGGTCATTTAGCTCAAAATAAATCATTAAATGCATGAAAAATATCAAATTAAGTCAGAAAGGGTTGAAAACTGATGATGTGCCTATGAATGGTGCATATTGAGCACACAAAAAGTCTGGAGTTAAAATAAGTTATTAAAAGTGAAATCCCTTTGTAACAGATGAGTATTCGTGCGAAACACTCATACTTCTTATGAGATTGTCCAATTTGTACACGAAGTGCATCCATTTTTTGCTGTAACCCTCTCAACTCTCTAAAAGTTGCTAGGTGGGTGAAATTATGATGTCATGCGAAGTTACACCCTTTTCAGAGTTCATTTGTACTGCTTTTCAAATTCAGGATCATTTAGCTCAAAATAAGTCATTAAATGCATGAAAAATATCAAATGAAGTCAGAAAGGGTTGAAATTGATGATGTGCCTTTGAATGATGCATATTGAACACACAAAAAGTATGGAGTTAAAATAAGTTATTAAAAATGAAATCCCTTTGTAATAGATGAATTTTCGTCCCAAAGAATCATACTTCTTATGAGATTGTGCAATTTGTACACGAAGTGCATCCAGTTTTTGCCATAACCCTCTCAACTCTCTAGAAGTTTCTATGTGGGTGAAATTATGATGTGATGCCAAGTTACAACTTTTTCAGAGTTCATTTGTACTGCTTTTCAAATTCAGGGTCATTTAGCTCAAAATAAATCATTAGATGCATGAAAAATATCAAATCAAGTCAGAAAGGGTTGAAAATTGATGATGTGCCTTTGAATGGTGCATATTGAACACACAAAAAGTATGGAGTTAAAGTAAGTTATTAAAAATGAAATCCCTTTGTAATGGATGAGTTTTCGTCCGAAACCCTCATACTTCTTATGAGATTGTCCAATTTGTACATGAAGTGCATCCAGTTTTTGTCGTAACCCTCTCAACTCTCTAGAAGCTGCTATGTGGGTGAAATTATGATGTCATGCCAAGTTACAACCTTTTCAGAGTTCATTTGTAGTGCTTTTAAAATTTAGGGTCATTTAGCTCAAAATAAATCATTAAATGCATGAAAAATATCAAATTAAGTCACAAAGGGTTGAAAATTGATGATGTGCCTTTGAATGGTGCATATTGAACACACAAAAAGTCTGGAGTTAAAATAAGTTATTAAAAGTGCAATCCCATTGTAACAGATGAGTATTCGTGCGAAACACTCATACTTCTTATGAGATTGTCCAATTTGTACACGAAGTGCAGCCAGTTTTTGCCGTAACCGTCTCAACTCTCTAAAAATTGCTATGTGGGTGAAATTATGATGTCATGTGAAGTTACACCCTTTTCAGAGTTCATTTGTACTGCTTTTCAAATTCAGGGTCATTTAGCTCAAAATAAATCATTAAATGCATGAAAAATATCAAATGAAGTCCGAAAGGGTTGAAAATTGATGATGTGCCTTTGAATGGTGCGTATTGAACACACAAAAAGTATGGAGTTAAAATAATTTATTAAAAATGAAATCCCTTTGTAATGGATTAGTTTTCGTCTAGAACCCTCATACTTCTTATGAGATTGTCCAATTTGTGCACGAAGTGCATCCAGTTTTTACCGCAACCCTCTCAACTCTCTAGAAGTTTCTATGTGGGTGAAATTATGATGTCATGCCAAGTTACAACCTTTTCAGAGTTCATTTGTACTGCTTTTCAAATTCAGGGTCATTTAGCTCAAAATAAACCATTAGATGCAAGAAAAATATCAAATAAAGTCAGAAAGGGTTGTAAATTGATGATGTGCTTTTGAATGGTGCATATTGAACACACAAAAAGTATGGAGTTAAAATAAGTTATTAAAAATGAAATCCCTTTGTAATGGATGAGTTTTCGTCCGAAACCCTCATACTTCTTATGAGATTGTCCAATTTGTACACGAAGTGCATCCAGTTTTTGTCGTAACCCTCTCAACTCTCTAGAAGTTGCTATGTGGGTGAAATTATGATGTCATGGCAAGTTAAAACCTTTTTAGAGTTCATTTGTAGTGCTTTTCAAATTCAGGGTCATTTAGCTCAAAATAAATCAGTAGATGCATGAAAAATATCAAATCAAGTCAGAAAGGGTTGAAAATTGATGATGTGCCTTTGAATGGTGCATATTGAACACACAAAAAGTATGGAGTTAAAATAAGTTATTAAAAAGAAATCCCTTTGTAATGCATGAGTTTTCGTCCGAAACCCTCATACTTCTTATGAGATTGTCCAATTTGTACACGAAGTGCATCCAGTTTTTGTCGTAACCCTCTCAACTCTCTAGAACTTGCTATGTGGGTGAAATTATGATGTCATGGCAAGTTACAACCTTTTTAGAGTTCATTTGTAGTGCTTTTCAAATTCAGGGTCATTTAGCTCAAAATAAATCATTAAATGCATGAAAAATATCAAATTAAGTCAGAAAGGGTTGAAAACTGATGATGTGCCTATGAATGGTGCATATTGAGCACACAAAAAGTCTGGAGTTAAAATAAGTTATTAAAAGTGAAATCCCTTTGTAACAGATGAGTATTCGTGCGAAACACTCATACTTCTTATGAGATTGTCCAATTTGTACACGAAGTGCATCCATTTTTTGCTGTAACCCTCTCAACTCTCTAAAAGTTGCTAGGTGGGTGAAATTATGATGTCATGCGAAGTTACACCCTTTTCAGAGTTCATTTGTACTGCTTTTCAAATTCAGGATCATTTAGCTCAAAATAAGTCATTAAATGCATGAAAAATATCAAATGAAGTCAGAAAGGGTTGAAATTGATGATGTGCCTTTGAATGATGCATATTGAACACACAAAAAGTATGGAGTTAAAATAAGTTATTAAAAATGAAATCCCTTTGTAATAGATGAATTTTCGTCCCAAAGAATCATACTTCTTATGAGATTGTGCAATTTGTACACGAAGTGCATCCAGTTTTTGCCATAACCCTCTCAACTCTCTAGAAGTTTCTATGTGGGTGAAATTATGATGTGATGCCAAGTTACAACTTTTTCAGAGTTCATTTGTACTGCTTTTCAAATTCAGGGTCATTTAGCTCAAAATAAATCATTAGATGCATGAAAAATATCAAATCAAGTCAGAAAGGGTTGAAAATTGATGATGTGCCTTTGAATGGTGCATATTGAACACACAAAAAGTATGGAGTTAAAGTAAGTTATTAAAAATGAAATCCCTTTGTAATGGATGAGTTTTCGTCCGAAACCCTCATACTTCTTATGAGATTGTCCAATTTGTACATGAAGTGCATCCAGTTTTTGTCGTAACCCTCTCAACTCTCTAGAAGCTGCTATGTGGGTGAAATTATGATGTCATGCCAAGTTACAACCTTTTCAGAGTTCATTTGTAGTGCTTTTAAAATTTAGGGTCATTTAGCTCAAAATAAATCATTAAATGCATGAAAAATATCAAATTAAGTCACAAAGGGTTGAAAATTGATGATGTGCCTTTGAATGGTGCATATTGAACACACAAAAAGTCTGGAGTTAAAATAAGTTATTAAAAGTGCAATCCCATTGTAACAGATGAGTATTCGTGCGAAACACTCATACTTCTTATGAGATTGTCCAATTTGTACACGAAGTGCAGCCAGTTTTTGCCGTAACCCTCTCAACTCTCTAAAAATTGCTATGTGGGTGAAATTATGATGTCATGTGAAGTTACACCCTTTTCAGAGTTCATTTGTACTGCTTTTCAAATTCAGGGTCATTTAGCTCAAAATAAATCATTAAATGCATGAAAAATATCAAATGAAGTCCGAAAGGGTTGAAAATTGATGATGTGCCTTTGAATGGTGCGTATTGAACACACAAAAAGTATGGAGTTAAAATAATTTATTAAAAATGAAATCCCTTTGTAATGGATTAGTTTTCGTCTGGAACCCTCATACTTCTTATGAGATTGTCCAATTTGTGCACGAAGTGCATCCAGTTTTTACCGCAACCCTCTCAACTCTCTAGAAGTTTCTATGTGGGTGAAATTATGATGTCATGCCAAGTTACAACCTTTTCAGAGTTCATTTGTACTGCTTTTCAAATTCAGGGTCATTTAGCTCAAAATAAACCATTAGATGCAAGAAAAATATCAAATAAAGTCAGAAAGGGTTGTAAATTGATGATGTGCTTTTGAATGGTGCATATTGAACACACAAAAAGTATGGAGTTAAAATAAGTTATTAAAAATGAAATCCCTTTGTAATGGATGAGTTTTCGTCCGAAACCCTCATACTTCTTATGAGATTGTCCAATTTGTACACGAAGTGCATCCAGTTTTTGTCGTAACCCTCTCAACTCTCTAGAAGTTGCTATGTGGGTGAAATTATGATGTCATGGCAAGTTAAAACCTTTTTAGAGTTCATTTGTAGTGCTTTTCAAATTCAGGGTCATTTAGCTCAAAATAAATCATTAAATGCATGAAAATATCAAATTAAGTTAGAAAGGGTTGAAAATTGATGATGTGCCTTTGAATGGTGCGTATTGAAGACACAAAAAGTATGGAGTTAAAATAATTTATTAAAAATGAAAATCCCTTTGTAATAGATTAGTTTTCGTCCGAAACCCTCATACTTCTTATGAGATTGTCCAATTTGTACACGAAGTGCATCCAGTTTTTGCCGTAACCCTCTCAACTCTCTAGAAGTTGCTATGTGGGTGAAATTATGATGTCATGCCAAGTTACAACCTTTTCAGGGTTCATTATTACTGCTTTTCAAATTCAGGGTCATTTAGCTCAAAATAAACCATTAAATGCATGAAAAATATCAAATGAAGTCAGAAAGGGTTGAAAATTGATGATGTGCCTTTGAATGGTGCGTATTGAACACACAAAAAGTATGGAGTTAAAATAATTTATTCAAAATGAAATCCCTTTGTAATGGATTAGTTTTCGTCCGGAACCCTCATACTTCTTATGAGATTGTCCAATTTGTACACGAAGTGCATCCAGTTTTTACCGCAACCCTCTTAACTCTCTAGAAGTTTCTATGTGGGTGAAATTATGATGTCATGCCAAGTTACAGCCTTTTCAGAGTTCATTTGTACTGCTTTTCAAATTCAGGGTCATTTAGCTCAAAATAAATCATTAGATGCATGAAAAATATCAAATCAAGTCAGAAACGGTTGTAAATTGATGATGTGCTTTTGAATGGTGCATATTGAACACACAAAAAGTATGGAGTTAAAATAAGTTATTAAAAATGAAATCCCTTTGTAATGGATGAGTTTTCGTCCGAAACCCTCATACTTCTTATGAGATTGTCCAATTTGTACACGAAGTGCATCCAGTTTTGGTCGTAACCCTCTCAACACTCTAGAACTTGCTATGTGGGTGAAATTATGATGTCATGGCAAGTTAAAACCTTTTTAGAGTTCATTTGTAGTGCTTTTCAAATTCAGGGTCATTTAGCTCAAAATAAATCAATAAATGCATGAAAATATCAAATTAAGTCAGAAAGGGTTGAAAATTGTTAATGTGCCTTTGAATGGTGCATATTGAACACACAAAAAGTATGGAGTTAAAATAAGTTATTAAAAATGAAATCCTTTTGTAATAGATGAGTTTTCGTCCGAAACCCTCATACTTCTTATGAGATTGTCCAATTTGTACACGAAGTGCATCCAGTTTTTGCCGTAACCCTCTCAACTCTCTAGAAGTTGCTATGTGGGTGAAATTCTGATGTCATGCCAAGTTACAACCTTTTCAGGGTTCATTATTACTGCTTTTCAAATTCAGGGTCATTTAGCTCAAAATAAACCATTAAATGCATGAAAAATACCAAATTAAGTCAGAAAGGGTTGAAAACTGATGATGTGCCTTTGAATGGTGCATATTGAACACACAAAAAGTCTGGAGTTAAAATAAGTTCTTAAAAGTGAAATCCCTTTGTAACAGATGAGTATTCGTCCGAAACACTCATACTTCTTATGAGATTGTCCAATTTGTACACGAAGTGCATCCATTTTTTGCCGTAAGCCTCTCAACTCTCTAAAAGTTTGCTATGTGGGTGAAATTATGATGTCATGCGAAGTTACACCCTTTTCAGAGTTCATTTGTACTGCTTTTCAAATTCAGGGTCATTTAGCTCAAAATAAATCATTAAATGCATGAAAAATATCAAATGAAGTCAGAAAGGGTTGAAAATTGATGATGTGCCTTTGAATGGTGCATATTGAACACACAAATAGTATGGAGTTAAAATAAGTTATTAAAAATGAAATCCCTTTGTAATAGATGAGTTTTCGTCTCAAACAATCATACTTCTTATGAGATTGTGCAATTTGTACAAGAAGTGCCTCCAGTTTTTGCCGTAACCCTCTCAACTCTCTAGAAGTTGCTATGTGGGTGAAATTATGATGTCATGCGAAGTTACAACCTTTTCAGAGTTAATGTGTACTGCATTTCAAATTCAGGGTCATTTAGCTGAAAATAAATCATTAAATGCATGATAAATATCATATGAAGTCAGAAAGGGTTGAAAATTGTTAATGTGCCTTTGAATGGTGCATATTGAACACACAAAAAGTATGGAGTTAAAATAAGTTATTAAAAATGAAATCCCTTTGTAATAGATGAGTTTTCGTCCGAAACCCTCATACTTCTTATAAGATTGTCCAATTTGTACACGAAGTGCATCCAATTTTTGCCATAACCCTCTCAACTCTCTAGAAGTTGCTATCTGGGTGAAATTATGATGTCATGCCAAGTTACAACCTTTTCAGGGTTCATTATTACTGCTTTTCAAATTCAGGGTCATTTAGCTCAAAATAAATCATTAAATGCATGAAAAATATCAAATGAAGTTAGAAAGGGTTGAAAATTGATGATGTGCCTTTGAATGGTGCGTATTGAAGACACAAAAAGTATGGAGTTAAAATAATTTATTAAAAATGAAATCCCTTTGTAATAGATTAGTTTTCGTCCGAAACCCTCATACTTCTTATGAGATTGTCCAATTTGTACACGAAGTGCATCCAGTTTTTACCGCAACCCTCTCAACTCTCTAGAAGTTGCTATGTGGGTGAAATTATGATGTCATGCCAAGTTACAGCCTTTTCAGAGTTCATTTGTACTGCTTTTCAAATTCAGGGTCATTTAGCTCAAAATAAATCATTAGATGCATGAAAAATATCAAATCAAGTCAGAAACGGTTGTAAATTGATGATGTGCTTTTGAATGGTGCATATTGAACACACAAAAAGTATGGAGTTAAAATAAGTTATTAAAAATGAAATCCCTTTGTAATGGATGAGTTTTCGTCCGAAACCCTCATACTTCTTATGAGATTGTCCAATTTGTACACGAAGTGCATCCAGTTTTTGTCGTAACCCTCTCAACACTCTAGAACTTGCTATGTGGGTGAAATTATGATGTCATGGCAAGTTAAAACCTTTTTAGAGTTCATTTGTACTGCTTTTCAAATTCAGGGTTATTGAGCTCAAAATAAATCATTAGATGCATGAAAAATATCAAATCAATTCAGAAAGGGTTGAAAATTGATGATGTGCCTTTCAATGGTGCATATTGAACACACAAAAAGTATGGAGTTAAAATAAGTTATTAAAAATGAAATCCCTTTATAATGGATGAGTTTTTGTCCGAAACCCTCATACTTCTTATGAGATTGTCCAATTTGTACACGAAGTGCATCCAGTTTTTGTTGTAACCCTCTCAACTCTCTAGAAGTTTCTATGTGGGTGAAATTATGATGTCATGCCAAGTTACAACCTTTTTAGGGTTCATTATTACTGCTTTTCAAATTCAGGGTCATTTAGCTCAAAATAAATCATTAAATGCTTGAAAAATATCAAATTAAATCAGAAAGGGTTGAAAATTGATGATGTGCCTTTGTATGGTGCATATTGAACACACAAAAAGTATGGAGTTAGAATAAGTTATTAAAAATGAAATCCCTTTGTAATAGATGAGTTTTTGTCACAAACAATCATACTTCTTATGAAATTGTCCAATTTGTACACGAAATGCCTCCAGTTTTTGCCGTAACCCTCTCAACTCTCTAGAAGTTGCTATGTGGGTGAAATTATGATGTCATGCCAAGTTACAACCTTTTCAGAGTTAATGTGTACTGCTTTTCAAATTCAGGGTCATTTAGCTGAAAATAAATCATTAAATGCATGATAAATATCAAATGAAGTCAGAAAGGGTTGAAAATTGTTAATGTTCCTTTGAATGGTGCATATTGAACACACAAAAAGTATGGAGTTAAAATAAGTTATTAAAAATGAAATCCCTTTGTAATGGATTAGTCTTCGTCCGGAACCCTCAGACTTATGAGATTGTCCAATTTGTACACGAAGTGCATCCAGTTTTTGTCGTAACCCTCTCAACTCTCTAGAAGTTGCTATGTGGGTGAAATTATGATGTCATGCCAAGTTACAACCTTTTCAGAGTTCATTTTTAGTGCTTTTCAAATTCAGGGTCATTTAGCTCAAAATAAATCATTAAATGCATGAAAAATATCAAATTAAATCAGAATGGGTTCAAAATTGATGAGGTGCCTTTGAATGGTGCATATTGAACACACAAAAAGTCTGGAGTTAAAATAAGTTATTAAAAGTGAAATCCCTTTGTAACAGATGAGTATTCGTCCGAAACACTCATACTTCTTATGAGATCGTCCAATTTGTACACGAAGTGCATCCATTTTTTGCCGTAACCCTCTCAACTCTCTAAAAGTTGCTATGTGGGTGAAATTATGATGTCATCCGAAGTTACACCCTTTTCAGAGTTCATTTGTACTGCTTTTCAAATTCAGGGTCATTTAGCTCAAAATAAATCATTAAATGCATGAAAAATATCAAATGAAGTCAGAAAGGGTTGAAAATTAATGATGTGCCTTTGAATGGTGCATATTGAACACACAAAAAGTATGGAGTTAAAAAAAGTTATTAAAAATGAAATCCCTTTGTACCAGATGAGTTTTTGTCCCAAACAATCACACTTCTTATGAGATTGTGCAATTTGTACACGAAGTGCCTCCATTTTTTGCCGTAACCCTCTCAACTCTCTAAAATTTGCTATGTGGGTGAAATTATGATGTCATGCGAAGTTACACCCTTTTCAGAGTTCATTTGTACTGCTTTTCAAATTCAGGGTCATTTAGCTCAAAATAAATCATTAAATGCATGAAAAATATCAAATGAAGTCAGAAAGGGTTGAAAATTGATGATGTGCCTTTCAATGGTGCATATTGAACACACAAAAAGTATGGAGTTAAAATAAGTTATTAAAAATGAAATCCCTTTGTAATGGATGAGTTTTCGTCTCAAACAATCATACTTCTTATGAGATTGTGCAATTTGTACACGAAGTGCCTCCAGTTTTTGCCGTAACCCTCTCAACTCTCTAGAAGTTGCTATGTGGGTGAAATTATGATGTCATGCCAAGTTACAACCTTTTCAGAGTTAATGTGTACTGCTTTTCAAATTCAGGGTCATTTAGCTGAAAATAAATTATTAAATGCATGATAAATATCAAATGAAGTTAGAAAGGGTTGAAAATTGTTAATGTGCCTTTGAATGGTGCATATTGAACACACAAAAAGTATGGAGTTAAAATAAGTTATTAAAAATGAAATCCCTTTGTAATAGATGAGTTTCCGTCCGGAACCCTCATACTTCTTATGAGATTGTCCAATTTGTACACGAAGTGCATCCAGTTTTTGCCGTAACCCTCTCAACTCTCTAGAAGTTGCTATGTGGGTGAAATTATGATGTCATGCCAAGTTACAACCTTTTCAGGGTTCATTATTACTGCTTTTCAAATTCAGGGTCATTTAGCTCAAAATAAATCATTAAATGCATGAAAAATATCAAATGAAGTCAGAAAGGGTTGAAAATTGATGATGTGCCTTTGAATGGTGCGTATTCAAGACACAAAAAGTATGGAGTTAAAATAATTTATTAAAAATGAAATCCCTTTGTAATAGATTAGTTTTCGTCCGAAACCCTCATACTTCTTATGAGATTGTCCAATTTGTACACGAAGTGCATCCAGTTTTTACTGAAACCCTCTCAACTCTCTAGAAGTTTCTATGTGGGTGAAATTATGATGTCATGCCAAGTTACAACCTTTTCAGAGTTCATTTGTACTGTTTTTCAAATTCAGGGCCATTTAGCTCAAAATAAATCATTAGATGCATGAAAAATATCAAATCAAGTCAGAAAGGGTTGAAAATTGATGATGTGCCTTTGAATGGTGCATATTGAACACACAAAAAGTATGGAGTTAAAATAAGTTATTAAAAATGAAATCCCTTTGTAATGGATGAGTTTTCGTGCGAAACCCTCATACTTCTTATGAGATTGTCCAATTTGTACACGAAGTGCATCCAGTTTTTGTCGTAACCCTCTCAACTCTCTAGAAGTTGCTATGTGGGTGAAATTATGATGTCATGCCAAGTTACAACCTTTTTAGAGTTCATTTGTAGTGCTTTTCAAATTCAGGGTCATTTAGCTCAAAATAAATCATTAAATGCTTGAAAAATATCAAATTAAATCAGAAAGGGTTGAAAATTGATGATGTGCCTTTGTATGGTGCATATTGAACACACAAAAAGTATGGAGTTAAAATAAGTTATTAAAAATGAAATCCCTTTGTAATAGATGAGTTTTCGTCCCAAACAATCATACTTCTTACGAGATTGTCCAATTTGTACACGAAGTGCCTCCAGTTTTTGCCGTAACCCTCTCAACACTCTAGAACTTCCTATGTGGGTGAAATTTTGATGTCATGCCAAGTTACAACCTTTTCAGAGTTAATGTGTACTGCTTTTCAAATTCAGGGTCATTTAGCTGAAAATAAATCATTAAATGCATGATAAATATCAAATGAAGTCAGAAAGGGTTGAAAATTGTTAATGTGCCTTTGAATGGTGCATATTGAACACACAAAAAGTATGGAGTTAAAATAGGTTATTAAAAATGAAATCCCTTTGTAATAGATGAGTTTTCGTCCGAAACCCTCATACTTCTTATGAGATTGTCCAATTTGTACACGAAGTGCATCCAGTTTTTGCCGTAACCCTCTCAACTCTCTAGAAGTTGCTATGTGGGTGAAATTATGATGTCATGCCAAGTTACAACCTTTTCAGGTTTCATTATTACCGCTTTTCAAATTCAGGGTCATTTAGCTCAAAATAAATCATTAAATGCATGAAAAATATCAAATGAAGTCAGAAAGGGTTGAAAATTGATGATGTGCCTTTGAATGGTGCGTATTGAAGACACAAAAAGTATGGAGTTAAAATAATTTATTAAAAATGAAATCCCTTTGTAATAGGTTAGTTTTCGTCCGGAACCCTCATACTTCTTATGAGATTGTCCAATTTGTACACGAAGTGCATCCAGTTTTTACTGAAACCCTCTCAACTCTCTAGAAGTTTCTATGTGGGTGAAATTATGATGTCATGCCAAGTTACAACCTTTTCAGAGTTCATTTGTACTGCTTTTAAAATTCAGGGCCATTTAGCTCAAAATAAATCATTAGATGCATGAAAAATATCAAATCAAGTCACAAAGGGTTGAAAATTGATGATATGCCTTTGAATGGTGCATATTGAACACACAAAAAGTATGGAGTTAAAATAAGTTATTAAAAATGAAATCCCTTTGTAATGGATGAGTTTTCGTCCGAAACCCTCATACTTCTTATGAGATTGTCCAATTTGTACACGAAGTGCATCCAGTTTTTGTCGTAACCCTCTCAACTCTCTAGAAGTTGCTATGTGGGTGAAATTATGATGTCATGCCAAGTTACAACCTTTTTGGAGTTCATTTGTAGTGCTTTTCAAATTCAGGGTCATTTAGCTCAAAATAAATCATTAAATACTTGAAAAATATCAAATTAAATCAGAAAGGGTTGAAAATTGATGATGTGCCTTTGTATGGTGCATATTGAACACACAAAAAGTATGGAGTTAAAATAAGTTATTAAAAATGAAATCCCTTTGTAATAGATGAGTTTTCGTCCCAAACAATCATACTTCTTATGAGATTGTCCAATTTGTACACGAAGTGCCTCCAGTTTTTGCCGTAACCCTCTCAACTCTCTAGAAGTTGCTATGTGGGTGAAATTATGATGTCATGCCAAGTTACAACCTTTTCAGAGTTAATGTGTACTGCTTTTCAAATTCAGGGTCATTTAGGTGAAAATAAATCATTAAATGCATGATAAATATCAAATGAAGTCAGAAAGGGTTGAAAATTGTTAATGTGCCTTTGAGTGGTGCATATTGAACACACAAAAAGTATGGAGTTAAAATAAGTTATTAAAAATGAAATCCCTTTGTAATAGATGAGTTTTCGTCCGAAACCCTCATACTTCTTATGAGATTGTCCAATTTGTACACGAAGTGCATCCAGTTTTTGTCGTAACCCTCTCAACTCTCTAGAAGTTGCTATGTGGGTGAAATTATGATGTCATGCCAAGTTACAACCTTTTTAGGGTTCATTATTACTGCTTTTCAAATTCAGGGTCATTTAGCTCAAAATAAATCATTAAATGCATGAAAAATATCAAATGAAGTCAGAAAGGGTTGAAAATTGATGATGTGCCTTTGAATGGTGCGTATTGAAGACACAAAAAGTATGGAGTTAAAATAATTTATTAAAAATGAAATCCCTTTGTAATGGATTAGTTTTTGTCCGGAACCCTCATACTTCTTATGAGATTGTCCAATTTGTACACGAAGTGCATCCATTTTTTGTCGTAACCCTCTCAACTCTCCAGAAGTTGCTATGTGGGTGAAATTCTGATGTCATGCCAAGTTACAACCTTTTGAGAGTTCATTTGTAGTGCTTTTCAAATTCAGGGTCATTTAGCTCAAAATAAATCATTAAATGCATGAAAAATATCAAATTAAATCAGAAAGGGTTGAAAATTGATGAGGTGCCTTTGAATGGTGCATATTGAACACACAAAAAGTCTGGAGTTAAAATAAGTTATTAAAAGTGAAATCCCTTTGTAACAGATGAGTATTCGTCCGAAACACTCATACTTCTTATGAGATTGTCCAATTTGTACACGAAGTGCATCCATTTTTTGCCGTAACCCTCTCAACTCTCTAAAAGTTGCTATGTGGGTGAAATTATGATGTCATGCGAAGTTACACCCTTTTCACAGTTGATTTGTACTGCTTTTCAAATTCAGGGTCATTTAGCTCAAAATAAATCATTAAATCCATGAAAAATATCAAATGAAGTCAGAAAGGGTTGAAAATTAACGATGTGCCTTTGAATGGTGCATATTGAACACACAAAAAGTATGGAGTTAAAATAAGTTATTAAAAATGAAATCCCTTTGTAATAGATGAGTTTTCGTCCCAAACAATCATACTTCTTATGAGATTGTCCAATTTGTACACGAAGTGCCTCCAGTTTTTGCCGTAACCCTCTCAACTCTCTAGAAGTTGCTATGTGGGTGAAATTATGATGTCATGCCAAGTTACAACCTTTTCAGAGTTAATGTGTACTGCTTTTCAAATTCAGGGTCATTTAGGTGAAAATAAATCATTAAATGCATGATAAATATCAAATGAAGTCAGAAAGGGTTGAAAATTGTTAATGTGCCTTTGAGTGGTGCATATTGAACACACAAAAAGTATGGAGTTAAAATAAGTTATTAAAAATGAAATCCCTTTGTAATAGATGAGTTTTCGTCCGAAACCCTCATACTTCTTATGAGATTGTCCAATTTGTACACGAAGTGCATCCAGTTTTTGTCGTAACCCTCTCAACTCTCTAGAAGTTGCTATGTGGGTGAAATTATGATGTCATGCCAAGTTACAACCTTTTTAGGGTTCATTATTACTGCTTTTCAAATTCAGGGTCATTTAGCTCAAAATAAATCATTAAATGCATGAAAAATATCAAATGAAGTCAGAAAGGGTTGAAAATTGATGATGTGCCTTTGAATGGTGCGTATTGAAGACACAAAAAGTATGGAGTTAAAATAATTTATTAAAAATGAAATCCCTTTGTAATGGATTAGTTTTTGTCCGGAACCCTCATACTTCTTATGAGATTGTCCAATTTGTACACGAAGTGCATCCATTTTTTGTCGTAACCCTCTCAACTCTCCAGAAGTTGCTATGTGGGTGAAATTCTGATGTCATGCCAAGTTACAACCTTTTGAGAGTTCATTTGTAGTGCTTTTCAAATTCAGGGTCATTTAGCTCAAAATAAATCATTAAATGCATGAAAAATATCAAATTAAATCAGAAAGGGTTGAAAATTGATGAGGTGCCTTTGAATGGTGCATATTGAACACACAAAAAGTCTGGAGTTAAAATAAGTTATTAAAAGTGAAATCCCTTTGTAACAGATGAGTATTCGTCCGAAACACTCATACTTCTTATGAGATTGTCCAATTTGTACACGAAGTGCATCCATTTTTTGCCGTAACCCTCTCAACTCTCTAAAAGTTGCTATGTGGGTGAAATTATGATGTCATGCGAAGTTACACCCTTTTCACAGTTGATTTGTACTGCTTTTCAAATTCAGGGTCATTTAGCTCAAAATAAATCATTAAATCCATGAAAAATATCAAATGAAGTCAGAAAGGGTTGAAAATTAACGATGTGCCTTTGAATGGTGCATATTGAACACACAAAAAGTATGGAGTTAAAATAAGTTATTAAAAATGAAATCCCTTTGTAATAGATGAGTTTTCGTCCCAAACAATCATACTTCTTATGAGATTGTGCAATTTGTACACGAAGTGCCTCCATTTTTTGCCGTAACCCTCTCAACACTCTAGAAGTTCCTATGTGGGTGAAATTGTGATGTCATGCCAAGTTACAACCTTTTCAGAGTTAATGTGTACTGCTTTTCAAATTCAGGGTCATTTAGCTCAAAATAAATCATTAAATGCATGATAAATATCAAATGAAGTCAGAAAGGGTTGAAAATTGTTAATGTGCCTTTGAATGGTGCATATTGAACACACAAAAAGTATGGAGTTAAAATAGGTTATTAAAAATGAAATCCCTTTGTAATAGATGAGTTTTCGTCCGAAACCCTCATACTTCTTATGAGATTGTCCAATTTGTACACGAAGTGCATCCAGTTTTTGCCGTAACCCTCTCAACTCTCTAGAAGTTGCTATGTGGGTGAAATTATGATGTCATGCCAAGTTACAACCTTTTCAGGTTTCATTATTACTGCTTTTCAAATTCAGGGTCATTTAGCTCAAAATAAATCATTAAATGCATGAAAAATATCAAATGAAGTCAGAAAGGGTTGAAAATTGATGATGTCCCTTTGAATGGTGCGTATTGAAGACACAAAAAGTATGGAGTTGAAATAGTTTATTAAAAATGAAATCCCTTTGTAATAGGTTAGTTTTCGTCCGGAACCCTCATACTTCTTATGAGATTGTCCAATTTGTACACGAAGTGCATCCAGTTTTTACCGCAACCCCCTCAACTCTCTAGAAGTTTCTATGTGGGTGAAATTATGATGTCATGCCAAGTTACAACCTTTTCAGAGTTCATTTGTACTGCTTTTCAAATTCAGGGTCATTTAGCTCAAAATAAATCATTAGATGCATGAAAAATATCAAATCAAGTCACAAAGGGTTGAAAATTGATGATGTGCCTTTGAATGGTGAATATTGAACACACAAAAAGTATGGAGTTAAAATAAGTTATTAAAAATGAAATCCCTTTGTAATGGATGAGTTTTCTTCCGAAACCCTCATACTTCTTATGAGATTGTGCAATTTGTACACGAAGTGCATCCAGTTTTTGTCGTAACCCTCTCAACTCTCTAGAAGTTGCTATGTGGGTGAAATTATGATGTCATGCCAAGTTACAACCTTTTTGGAGTTCATTTGTAGTGCTTTTCAAATTCAGGGTCATTTAGCTCAAAATAAATCATTAAATACTTGAAAAATATCAAATCAAATCAGAAAGGGTTGAAAATTGATGATGTGCCTTTGTATGGTGCATATTGAACACACAAAAAGTATGGAGTTAAAATAAGTTATTAAAAATGAAATCCCTTTGTAACAGATGAGTTTTCGTCCCAAACAATCATACTTCTTATGAGATTGTCCAATTTGTACACGAAGTGCCTCCAGTTTTTGCCGTAACCCTCTCAACACTCTAGAAGTTCCTATGTGGGTGAAATTGTGGTGTCATGCCAAGTTACAACCTTTTCAGAGTTAATGTGTACTGCTTTTCAAATTCAGGGTCATTTAGCTGAAAATAAATCATTAAATGCATGATAAATATCAAATGAAGTCAGAAAGGGTTGAAAATTGTTAATGTGCCTTTGAATGGTGCATATTGAACACACAAAAAGTATGGAGTTAAAATAGGTTATTAAAAATGAAATCCCTTTGTAATAGATGAGTTTTCGTCCGAAACCCTCATACTTCTTATGAGATTGTCCAATTTGTACACGAAGTGCATCCAGTTTTTGCCGTAACCCTCTCAACTCTCTAGAAGTTGCTATGTGGGTGAAATTATGATGTCATGCCAAGTTACAACCTTTTCAGGTTTCATTATTACTGCTTTTCAAATTCAGGGTCATTTAGCTCAAAATAAATCATTAAATGCATGAAAAATATCAAATGAAGTCAGAAAGGGTTGAAAATTGATGATGTCCCTTTGAATGGTGCGTATTGAAGACACAAAAAGTATGGAGTGAAAATAGTTTATTAAAAATGAAATCCCTTTGTAATAGGTTAGTTTTCGTCCGGAACCCTCATACTTCTTATGAGATTGTCCAATTTGTACACGAAGTGCATCCAGTTTTTACCGCAACCCCCTCAACTCTCTAGAAGTTTCTATGTGGGTGAAATTATGATGTCATGCCAAGTTACAACCTTTTCAGAGTTCATTTGTACTGCTTTTCAAATTCAGGGTCATTTAGCTCAAAATAAATCATTAGATGCATGAAAAATATCAAATCAAGTCACAAAGGGTTGAAAATTGATGATGTGCCTTTGAATGGTGAATATTGAACACACAAAAAGTATGGAGTTAAAATAAGTTATTAAAAATGAAATCCCTTTGTAATGGATGAGTTTTCTTCCGAAACCCTCATACTTCTTATGAGATTGTCCAATTTGTACACGAAGTGCATCCAGTTTTTGTCGTAACCCTCTCAACTCTCTAGAAGTTGCTATGTGGGTGAAATTATGATGTCATGCCAAGTTACAACCTTTTTGGAGTTCATTTGTAGTGCTTTTCAAATTCAGGGTCATTTAGCTCAAAATAAATCATTAAATACTTGAAAAATATCAAATCAAATCAGAAAGGGTTGAAAATTGATGATGTGCCTTTGTATGGTGCATATTGAACACACAAAAAGTATGGAGTTAAAATAAGTTATTAAAAATGAAATCCCTTTGTAATAGATGAGTTTTCGTCCCAAACAATCATACTTCTTATGAGATTGTCCAATTTGTACACGAAGTGCCTCCAGTTTTTGCCGTAACCCTCTCAACTCTCTAGAAGTTGCTATGTGGGTGAAATTATGATGTCATGCCAAGTTACAACCATTTCAGAGTTAATGTGTACTGCTTTTCAAATTCAGGGTCATTTAGGTGAAAATAAATCATTAAATGCATGATAAATATCAAATGAAGTCAGAAAGGGTTGAAAATTGTTAATGTGCCTTTGAGTGGTGCATATTGAACACACAAAAAGTATGGAGTTAAAATAAGTTATTAAAAATGAAATCCCTTTGTAATAGATGAGTTTTCGTCCGAAACCCTCATACTTCTTATGAGATTGTCCAATTTGTACACGAAGTGCATCCAGTTTTTGTCGTAACCATCTCAACTCTCTAGAAGTTGCTATGTGGGTGAAATTATGATGTCATGCCAAGTTACAACCTTTTTAGGGTTCATTATTACTGCTTTTCAAATTCAGGGTCATTTAGCTCAAAATAAATCATTAAATGCATGAAATATATCAAATGAAGTCAGAAAGGGTTGAAAATTGATGATGTGCCTTTGAATGGTGCGTATTGAAGACACAAGAAGTATGGAGTTACAATAATTTATTAAAAATGAAATCCCTTTGTAATGGATTAGTTTTTGTCCGGAACCCTCATACTTCTTATGAGATTGTCCAATTTGTACACTAAGTGCATCCATTTTTTGTCGTAACCCTCTCAACTCTCTAGAAGTTGCTATGTGGGTGAAATTCTGATGTCATGCCAAGTTACAACCTTTTGAGAGTTCATTTGTAGTGCTTTTCAAATTCAGGGTCATTTAGCTCAAAATAAATCATTAAATGCATGAAAAATATCAAATTAAATCAGAAAGGGTTGAAAATTGATGAGGTGCCTTTGAATGGTGCATATTGAACACACAAAAAGTCTGGAGTTAAAATAAGTTATTAAAAGTGAAATCCCTTTGTAACAGATGAGTATTCGTCCGAAACACTCATACTTCTTATGAGATTGTCCAATTTGTACACGAAGTGCATCCATTTTTTGCCGTAACCCTCTCAACTCTCTAAAAGTTGCTATGTGGGTGAAATTATGATGTCATGCGAAGTTACACCCTTTTCACAGTTGATTTGTACTGCTTTTCAAATTCAGGGTCATTTAGCTCAAAATAAATCATTAAATCCATGAAAAATATCAAATGAAGTCAGAAAGGGTTGAAAATTAACGATGTGCCTTTCAATGGTGCATATTGAACACACAAAAAGTATGGAGTTAAAAAAAGTTATTAAAAATGAAATCCCTTTGTAACAGATGAGTTTTTGTCCCAAACAATCATACTTCTTATGAGATTGTGCAATTTGTACACGAAGTGCCTCCATTTTTTGCCGTAACCCTCTCAACTCTCTAAAAGTTGCTATGTGGGTGAAATTTTGATGTCATGCGAAGTTACACCCTTTTCAGAGTTCACTTGTACTGCTTTTCAAATTCAGGGTCATTTAGCTCAAAATAAATCATTAAATGCATGAAAAATATCAAATGAAGTCAGAAAGGGTTGAAAATTGATGATGTGCCTTTGTATGGTGCATATTGAACAGACAAAAAGTATGGAGTTAAAATAAGTTATTAAAAATGAAATCCCTTTGTAATAGATGAGTTTTCATCCGAAACCCTCATACTTCTTATGAGATTGTCCAATTTGTACACGAAGTGCATCCAGTTTTTGCCGTAACCCTCTCAACTCTCTAGAAGTTGCTATTTGGGTCAAATTATGATGTCATGCCAAGTTACAACCTTTTCAGGGTTCATTATTACTACTTTTCAAATTCAGGTTCATTTCGCTGAAAATAAATCATTAAATGCATGAAAAATATCAAATGAAGTCAGAAAGGGTTGAAAATTGATGATGTGCCTTTGAATGGTGCGTATTGAAGACACAAAAAGTATGGAGTTAAAATAATTTATTAAAAATGAAATCCCTTTGTAATAGATTAGTTTTCGTCCGGAACCCTCATACTTCTTATGAGATTGTCCAATTTGTACACGAAGTGCATCCAGTTTTTACCACAACCCTCTCAACTCTCTAGAAGTTTCTATGTGGGTGAAATTATGATGTCATGCCAACTTACAACCTTTTCAGAGTTCATTTGTACTGCTTTTCAAATTCAGGGTCATTTAGCTAAAAATAAATCATTAGATGCATGAAAAATATCAAATCAAGTCACAAAGGGTTGAAAATTGATGATGTGCCTTTGAATGGTGAATATTGAACACACAAAAAGTATGGAGTTAAAATAAGTAATTAAAAATGAAATCCCTTTGTAATGGATGAGTTTTCGTCCGAAACCCTCATACTTCTTATGAGATTGTCCAATTTGTACACGAAGTGCATCCAGTTTTTGTCGTAACCCTCTCAACTCTCTAAAAGTTGCTATGTGGGTGAAATTATGATGTCATGCCAAGTTACAACCTTTTTAGAGTTCATTTGTAGTGCTTTTCAAATTCAGGGTCATTTAGCTCAAAATAAATCATTAAATGCTTGAAAAATATCAAATTAAATCAGAAAGGGTTGAAAATTGATGATGTGCCTTTGTATGGTGCATATTGAACACACAAAAAGTATGGAGTTAAAATAAGTTATTAAAAATGAAATCCCTTTGTAATAGATGAGTTTTCGTCCCAAACAATCATACTTATGAGATTGTCCAATTTGTACACGAAGTGCCTCCAGTTTTTGCCGTAACCCTCTCAACTCTCTAGAAGTTGCTATGTGGGTTAAATTATGATGTCATGCCAAGTTACAAACTTTTCAGAGTTAATGTGTACTGCTTTTCAAATTCAGGGTCATTTAGGTGAAAATAAATCATTAAATGCATGATAAATATCAAATGAAGTCAGAAAGGGTTGAAAATTGTTAATGTTCCTTTGAATGGTGCATATTGAACACACAAAAAGTATGGAGTTAAAATAAGTTATTAAAAATGAAATCCCTTTGTAATAGATGAGTTTTCGTCCGGAACCCTCATACTTCTTATGAGATTGTCCAATTTGTACACGAAGTGCATCCAGTTTTTGTCGTAACCCTCTCAACTCTCTAGAAGTTGCTATGTGGTTGAAATTATGATGTCATGCCAAGTTACAACCTTTTTTGGGTTCATTATTACTGCTTTTCAGATTCAGGGTCATTTAGCTCAAAATAAATCATTAAATGCATGAAAAATATCAAATGAAGTCAGAAAGGGTTGAAAATTGATGATGTGCCTTTGAATGGTGCGTATTGAAGACACAAAAAGTATGGAGTTAAAATAATTTATTAAAAATGAAATCCCTTTGTAATGGATTAGTTTTTGTCCGGAACCCTCATACTTCTTATGAGATTGTCCAATTTGTACACGAAGTGCATCTAGTTTTTGTCGTAACCCTCTCAACTCTCTAGAAGTTGCTATGTGGGTGAAATTATGATGTCATGCCAAGTTACAACCTTTTCAGAGTTCATTTGTAGTGCTTTTCAAATTCAGGGTCATTTAGCTCAAAATATATCATTAAATGCATGAAAAATATCAAATTAAATCAGAAAGGGTTGAAAATTGATGAGGTGCCTTTGAATGGTGCATATTGAATACACAAAAAGTCTGGAGTTAAAATAAGTTATTAAAAGTGAAATCCCTTTGTAACACATGAGTATTCGTCCGAAACACTCATACTTCTTATGAGATTGTCCAATTTGTACACGAAGTGCATCCATTTTTTGCCGTAACCCTCTCAACTCTCTAAAAGTTGCTATGTGGGTGAAATTATGATTTTATTGCGAAGTTACACCCTTTTCAGAGTTGATTTGTACTGCTTTTCAAATTTAGGGTCATTTAGCTCAAAATAAATCATTAAATCCACGAAAAATATCAAATGAAGTCAGAAAGGGTTGAAAATTAACGATGTGCCTTTGAATGGTGCATATTGAACACACAAAAAGTATGGATTTAAAAAAAGTTATTAAAAATGACATCCCTTTGTAACAGATGAGTTTTTGTCCCAAACAATCATACTTCTTATGAGATTGTGCAATTTGTACACGAAGTGCCTCCATTTTTTGCCGTAACCCTCTCAACTCTCTAAAAGTTGCTATGTGGGTGAAATTATGATGTCATGCGAAGTTACACCCTTTTCAGAGTTCATTTGTACTGCTTTTCAAATTCAGGGTCATTTAGCTCAAAATAAATCATTAAATGCATGAAAAATATCAAATGAAGTCAGAAAGGGTTGAAAATTGATGATGTGCCTTTGTAAGGTGCATATTGAACAGACAAAAAGTCTGGAGTTAAAATAAGTTATTAAAAGTGAAATCCCTGTCTAACACATGAGTATTCGTCCGAAACACTCATACTTCTTATGAGATTGTCCAATTTGTACACGAAGTGCATCCAGTTTTTGCCGCAACCCTCTCAACTCTCTAGAAGTTTCTATGTGGGTGAAATTATGATGTCATGCCAAGTTACAACCTTTTCAGAATTCATTTGTACTAGTTTTCAAATTCAGGGTCATTTAGCTCAAAATAAATCATTAGATGCATGAAAAATATCAAATCAAGTCAGAAAGGGTGGAAAATTGATGATGTGCCTTTGAATGGTGCATATTGAACACACAAAAAGTCTGGAGTTAAAATAAGTTATTAAAAGTGAAATCCCTATGTAACAGATGAGTATTCGTCCGAAACACTCATACTTCTTATGAGATTGTCCAATTTGTACACGAGGTGCAGCCAGTTTTTGCCGTAACCCTCTCAACTCTCTAAAAGTTGCTATGTGGGTGAAATTATGATGTGATGCCAAGTTACAACCTTTTCAGAGTTCATTTGTAGTGCTTTTCAAATACAGGGTCATTTAGCTCAAAATAAATCATTAAATGCATGAAAAATATCAAATGAAGTCAGAATGGGTTGAAAATTGATGATGTGCGTTTGAATGGTGCATATTGAGCACACAAAAAGTATGGAGTTAAAATAAGTTATTAAAAAAGAAATCCCTTTGTAATAGATGAGTTTTCGTCCCAAACAATCATCCTTCTTATGAGATTGTCCAATTTGTACACGAAGTGGATCCTGTTTTTGTCGTAACCCTCTCAACTCTCTAGAAGTTGGTATGTGGGTGAAATTATGATGTCATGCAATGTTACAACCTTTTCAGAGTTCATTTGTAGTGCTTTTCAAATTCAGGGTCATTTAGCTCAAAATAAATCATTAAATACAACAACAACAACAAAGCCTTTAGTCCCAAACAAGTTGGGGTAGGCTAGAGGTGAATCCCATAAGATCCCACGACCAACTCATGGTTCTGGCACATGGATAGCAAGCTTCCACGCACCCCTGTCCATGGCTAGTTCTTTGGTGATGCTCCAGTCCTTCAGATCTCTCTTTACAGACTCTTCCCATGTCAAGTTCGGTCTACCCCGGCCTCTTTTGACATTATCAGCATGCTTAAGCCGTCCGCTGTGCACTGGGGCTTCTGGAGGCCTGCGCTGAATATGCCCAAACCATCTCAGACGATGTTGGACAAGCTTCTCTTCAATTCGCGCTACCCCAACTTTATCCCGTATATCATCATTCCGGATGCGGTCCTTCCTTGTGTGACCACACATCCATCTCAACATGCGCATCTCCGCCACACCTAACTGTTGCACATGTCGCCTTTTAGTCGGCCAACACTCAGCGCCATACAACATTGCGGGTGGAACTGCCGTCCTATAGAACTTGCCTTTTAGCTTTTGTGGCACCCTCTTGTCACAAAGAATGCCAGAATCTTGGCGCCACTTCATCCATCCGGCTTTAATTCGATGGTTCACATCTTCATCGATATCCCCATCCTTCTGCAACATTGACCCCAAATATCGAAAGGTGTCCTTCTGAGGCACCACTTGCCCATCAAGGCTAACATCCTCCCCCTCCTCGTTCCTAGTAGTACTGAAAGCGCACCTCATGTACTCGGTTTTAGTCCTACTAAGTCTAAAACCTTTCGATTCCAAGGTTTGCCTCCACAACTCCAACTTCCTGTTAACCCCCGTCCGGCTCTCATCGACTAGCACCACATCGTCCGCAAAGAGCATACACCATGGGATATCTCCTTGTATATCCCTTGTGACCTCATCCATCACCAAGGCAAAAAGGTAAGGGCTCAAAGCTGACCCTTGATGCAGTCCTATCTTAATTGGGAAGTCGTTAGTGTCTCCCTCACTTGTTCGAACACTTGTCACAACATTATCATACATGTCCTTGATGAGGGTAATGTACTTTGTTGGGACTTTGTGTTTCTCCAAGGCCCACCACATAACATTCCGCGGAATCTTATCATAGGCCTTCTCCAAGTCAATGAACACCATATGCAGGTCCTTCTTTTGCTCCCTATATCTCTCCATAAGTTGTCGTACCAAGAAAATGGCTTCCATGGTCGATCTCCCAGGCATGAAACCAAACTGATTTTTGCTCACGCTTGTCAATCTTCTTACACGGTGCTCAATGACTCTCTCCCATAGCTTCATTGTATGGCTCATCAGCTTAATTCCACGGTAATTAGTACAACTCTGAACATTCCCCTTGTTCTTGAAGATTGGTACTAATATACTCCGTCTCCATTCTTCTGGCATCTTGTTTGTCCGAAAAATGAGGTTGAAAAGTTTGGTTAGCCATACTATCGCTATGTCCCCGAGGCCTCTCCACACCTCAATGGGGATACAATCGGGGCCCATCGCCTTACCTCCTTTCATCCTCTTTAAAGCCTCCTTGACCTCCGACTCCTGGATTCGCCTCACAAAACGCCTGCTAGTATCATCAAAGGAGTCATCCAGATCAATGGTAGAGCTCTCACTCTCCCCATTGAACAACTTGTCAAAGTACTCCCGCCATCTATGCTTAATCTCCTCGTTCTTCACCAGGAGTTGATCTGCTTCGTCCTTGATGCACTTGATTTGGTCAACATCCCTCGTCTTCCTCTCTCGGCTCTTGGCCATCTTATAGATGTCCCTTTCGCCTTCCTTCGTGTCTAACCTTTGGTAGAGGTCCTCATACGCCCGACCCCTTGCTTCACTCACAGCTCGCTTTGCGGCCTTCTTTGCCATCTGGTACTTCTCTATGTTGTCTGCATTCCTATCCAGATATAGGCGTCTGAAACAATCTTTCTTCTCCTTGATTGCCTTCTGGACAACATCATTCCACCACCAGGTATCTTTAGCTTCTCTTCTACTTCCCCTGGACACTCCAAACTCCTCTGAGGCCACCTTACGAATGCAAGTCGCCATCTTCATCCACATGTTGTCTGCATCACCTCCTTCCTCCCAAGGGCCCTCCTTAATGACCCTCTCCTTGAACACCTGAGCTACCTCCCCCTTGAGCTTCCACCACTTCGTTCTAGCGACTTTGGCACGCTTGTCCCGCTGGACACGAATCCGAAAACGGAGGTCAGCAACCACAAGCTTATGCTGGGGGACAACACTCTCTCCAGGTATCACCTTACAGTCTAGGCATGCACGCCTGTCTTCTCTTCTCAAGAGGATGAAATCAATCTGGCTAGAGTGCTGCCCACTACTGTAAGTCACTAGATGTGATTCTCTCTTATTAAAGAAGGTGTTAGCTACGATCATGTCATAGGCTAACGCAAAGCTTAAGACATCTTCTCCTTCTTGATTCCTGATTCCATAGCCAAATCCCCCATGCACCCCTTCAAAACATGTGTTAGCTGTGCCCACGTGGCCATTGAGGTCTCCTCCTATGAAGAGCCTCTCGCTGATCGGAACACTCCTAACCAAGTCCTCCAGGCCTTCCCAGAACTACCTCTTGGTGTTCTCATTGTGGCCTACTTGTGGGGCATAAGCGCTGATAACGTTGAGGACTAAGTCCCCAACTACCAGCTTGACCAGGATAATCCGGTCCCCACGTCTCTTGACGTCTACCACTCCATCCTTGAGGCTCTTGCTGATCAATATGCCTACTCCATTTCTGTTTGCAACCGTCCCCGTGTACCACAGCTTGAAGCCGGTACCCTCCACCTCCTTCGCCTTCTGTCCCCTCCATTTGGTCTCTTGGACGCAAAGGATACCAATGCCTCTCCTCACCGCTGAATCAACTACCTCCCGAAGCTTACCTGTCAGAGACCCTACGTTCAAGCTACCTAATCGAATCCTCCTAGGCTCGGCTAGCTTCCTTACCCTTCGCACTCGTCGAGTCAAATGCGAAGACCCTCGCTCATTTTCCACTACACCCGGGCGCCGATGTAGCGCGCCACTAAGGATGCGACGACCCGATCCTCGCTCACTTGCGACCGTATCCAGATCACGATACGGCGCGCCACCTGGGGGTGACGGCCCGGCCCTTGCCCATTTTCCACCACACCCGGGTTCCGATGTGGCGCGTCGCTGAGAGGGTTACGCCCCAACGAAAATCTTTTGGGTTTCATCTCCATAAGAGTGGTTGGGTTTTCACGTTGGCTCGCCAAGCCTATCACAACCCTCCTCCTTTACCCGGGCTTGGGACCGGCTATGTTGAGACAACATAGGCGAAGTTAAAATTGATGAAGTCTGGAGTTAAAATAAGTTATTAAAAGTGAAATCCCTTTCTAACACATGAGTATTCGTCCGAAACACTCATACTTCTTATGAGATTGTCCAATTTGTACACGAAGTGCATCCAGTTTTTGCCGTAACCCTCTCAACTCTCTAGAAGTTTCTATGTGGGTGAAATTATGATGTCATGCCAAGTTACAACCTTTTCAGAGTTTATTTGTACTGCTTTTCAAATTCAGGGTCATTTAGCTCAAAATAAATCATTAAATGCATGAAAAATATCAAATGAAGTCCGAAAGGGCTGAAAATTGATGATGTGTCGTTGAATGGTCCATATTTAACACACAAAAAGTATGGAGATAAAATAAGTTATTAAAAATGAAATCCCTTTGTAATAGATGAGTTTTCGTCCGGAACCCTCATACTTCTTATGAGATTGTTCCATTTGTACACGAAGTGCATCCAGTTTTTTCCATAACCCTTTCAACTCTCTAGAAGTTGCTATGTGGGTGAAATTATGATGTCATGCCAAGTCACAACCTTTTCAGGGTTCATTTGTACTGCTTTTCAAATTCAGGGTCATTTAGCTCAAAATAAATCATTAAATGCATGAAAAATATCAAATGAAGTCAGAAAGGGTTGAAAATTGATGATGTGCCTTCGAATGGTGCATATTGAAGACACAAAAAGTATGGAGTTAAAATAAGTTATTAAAATGAAATCCCTTTGTAATAGATGAGTTTTCGTCCGAAACCCTCATACTTCTTATGAGATTGTCCAATTTGTACACGAAGTGCATACAGTTTTTGCTGTAACCCTCTCAACTCTCTAGAAGTTGCTATGTGGGTGAAATTATGATGTCATGCCAAGTTACAAACTTTTCAGGGTTCAATTGTACTGCTTTTCAAATTCAGGGTCATTTAGCTCAAAATAAATCATTAAATGCATGAAAAATATCAAAGGAAGTCACAACGGGTTGAAAATTGATGATGTGCCTTTGAATGGTGCATATTGAACACACAAAAAGTATGGAGTTAAAATAAGTTATTAAAAGTGAAATCCCTTTCTAACACATGAGTATTCGTCCGAAACACTCATACTTCTTATGAGATTGTCCAATTTGTACACGAAGTGCATCGAGTTTTTGCCGTAACCCTCTCAACTCTCTAGAAGTTGCTATGTGGGTGAAATTATAATGTCATGCCAAGTTACAATCTTTTCAGAGTTCATTTGTAGTGCTTTTCAAATTCAGGGTCATTTAGCTCAAAATAAATCATTAAATGCATGAAAAATATCAAATTAAGTTAGAAAGGGTTGAAAATTGATGATGTGCCTTTGAATGGTGCATATTGAACACACAAAAAGTCTAGAGTTAAAATAAGTTATTAAAAGTGAAATCCCTTTGTAACAGATAAGTATTCGTCCGAAACACTCATACTTCTTATGAGATTGTCCAATTTGTACACGAAGTGCATCCAGTTTTTGTCGTAACCCTCTCAACTCTCTAGAAGTTGCTATGTGGGTGAAATTATGATGTCATGCCAAGTTACAACCTTTTCAGAGTTCATTTGTAGTGCTTTTCAAATTCAGGGTCATTTAGCTCAAAATAAATCATTAAATGCATGAAAAATATCAAATGAAGTCAGAAAGGGTTGAAAATTGATGATGTGCCTTTGAATGGTGCATATTGAACACACAAAAAGTCTAGAGTTAAAATAAGTTATTAAAAGTGAAATCTCTTTGTAACAGATGAGTATTCGTCCGGAACACTCATACTTCTTATGAGATTGTCCAATTTGTAAACGAAGTGCATCCAGTTTTTGTCGTAACCCTCTCAACTCTCTATAAGTATCTATGTGGGTGAAATTATAATGTCATGCCAAGTTACACCCTTTTCAGAGTTCATTTGTACTGCTTTTCAAATTCAGGGTCATTTAGCTCAAAATAAATCATTAAATGCATGAAAAATATCAAATGAAGTCAGAAAGGGTTGAAAATTGATGATGTGCCTTTGAATGGTGCATATTGAACACACAAAAAGTATGGAGTTAAAATAAGTTATTAAAAATGAAATCCCTTTGTAATAGATGTGTTTTCGTCCGGAACCCTCATACTTCTTATGAGATTGTCCAATTTGTACCCGAAGTGGATCCAGTTTTTGCCGTAACCCTCTCAACTCTCTATAAGTTGCTATGTGGGTGAAATTATGATGTCATGCCAAGTTACAACCTTTTCAGAGTTCATTGTACTGCTTTTCCAATTCAGGGTCATTTAGCTAAAAATAAATGATTAAATGCATGAGAAATATCAAATCAAGTCAAAAAGGGTTCAAAATTGATGATGTGCCTTTGAATGGTGCATATTGAACACACAGAAAGTATAGAGTTAAAATAAGTTATTACAAATGAAATCCCTTTGTAATAGATGAGTTTTCATCCGAAACACTCATACTTCTTATGAGATTGTGCAATTTGTACACGAAGTGCATCCAGTTTTTGCCGTAACCCTCTCAACTCTCTAGAAGTTGCTATGTGGGTGAAATTATGATGTCATGCCAAGTTACAACCTTTTCAGAGTTCATTTGTACTCCTTTTCAAATTCAGGGTCATTTAGCTCAAAATAAATCATTAGATGCATGAAAAATATCAAATGAAGTCAGAAAGGGTTGAAATTTGATGATGTACCTTTGAATGGTGCATATTGAACACACAAAAAGTATGGAGTTAGAATAAGTTATTAAAAATGAAATCCCTTTGTAATAGATGAGTTTTCGTCCGAAACCCTCATACTTCTTATGAGATTGTCCAATTTGTACACGAAGTGCATCCAGTTTTTGCTGTAACCCTCTCAACTCTCGAGAAGTTGCTATGTGGGTGAAATTATGATGTCAGGCCAAGTTACAAACTTTTCAGGGTTCAATTGTACTGCTTTTCAAATTCAGGGTCATTTAGCTCAAAATAAATCATTAAATGCATGAAAAATATCAAATGAAGTCACAAAGGGTTGAAAATTGATGATGTGGCTTTGAATGGTGCATATTGAGCACACAAAAAATCTGGAGTTAAAATAAGTTATTAAAAGTGAAATCCCTTTGTAATAGATGAGTATTTGTCCGAAACACTCATACTTCTTATGAGATTGTCCAATTTGTACACGAAGTGCAGCCAGTTTTTGCCGTAACCCTCTCAACTCTCTAAAAGTTGCTATGTGGGTGAAATTATGATGTCATGCGAAGTTACACCCTTTTCAGAGTTCATTTGTACTGCTTTTCAAATTCAGGGTCATTTAGCTCAAAATAAATCATTAAATGCATGAAAAATATCAAATGAAGTCAGAAAGGGTTGAAAATTCATGATGTGCGTTTGAATGGTGCATATTGAACACACAAAAAGTATGGAGTTAAAATAAGTTATTAAAAATGAAATCCCTTTGTAATAGATGAGTTTTCGTCCCAAACAATCATACTTCTTATGCGATTGTGCAATTTGTACACGAAGTGCCTCTAGTTTTTGCCGTAACCCTCTCAACTCTCTACAAGTTGCTATGTGGGTGAAATTATGATGTCATGCGAAGTGACAACCTTTTCAGAGTTATTGTGTACTGCTTTTCAAATTCAGCGTCATTTAGGTAAAAATAAATCATTAAATGCATGAAAAATATCAAATGAAGTCAGAAAGGGTTGAAAATTGTTAATGTGCCTTTGAATGGTGCATATTGAACACACAAAAAGTATGGAGTTAAAATAAGTTATTAAAAATAAAATCCCTTTGTGATAGATGAGTTTTCGTCCGAAACCCTCATACTTCTTATGAGATTGTCCAATTTCTACCCGAAGTGCATCCAGTTTTTACCGTATCCCTCTCAACTCTCTAGAAGTTTCTATGTGGGTGAAATTATGATATCATGCCAAGTTACAACCTTTTCAGAGTTCATTTGTAGTGCTTTTCAAATTCAGGATCATTTAGCTCAAAATAAATCATTAAATGCATGAAAAATATCAAATGAAGTCAAAAAGGGTTGAAAATTGGTGATGTGCCTTTGAATGGTGCAGATTGAACACACAAAAATTATGGAGTTAAAATAAGTTATTAAAAATGAAATCCCTTTGTAATAGATGAGTTTTCGTTCGAAACCCTCATAGTTCTTATGAGATTGTCCAATTTGTACCCGAAGTGCATCCAGTTTTTACCGTAACCCTCTCAACTCTCTAGAAGTTTCTATGTGGGTGAAATTATGATATCATGCCAAGTTAAAACCTTTTCAGAGTTCATTTGTACTGCTTTTCAAATTCAGGGTCATTTAGCTCAAAATGAATCATTAGATGCATGAAAAATATCAAATGAAGTCAGAAAGGGTTGAAAATTGATGATGTGCCTTTGAATGGTGCATATTGAACACACAAAAAGTATGGAGTTAAAATAAGTTATTAAAAGTGAAATCCCTTTGTAACAGATGAGTATTCATCCCAAACACTCATACTTCTTATGAGATTGTCCAATTTGTACACGAAGTGCAGCCAGTTTTTGCCGTAACCCTCTCAACTCTCTAAAAGTTGCTATGTGGGTGAAATTATGATGTCATGCGAAGTTACACTCTTTGCAGAGTTCATTTGTACTGCTTTTCAAATTCAGGGTCATTTAGCTCAAAATAAATCATTAAATGCATGAAAAATATCAAATGAAGTCAGAAAGGGTTCAAAATGGATGATGTGCGTTTGAATGGTGCATATTGAACACACAAAAAGTATGGAGTTAAAATAAGTTATTAAAAATGAAATCCCTTTGTAATAGATGAGTTTTCGTCCCAAACAATCATACTTCTAATGAGATTGTCCAATTTGTACACGAAGTGCATCCTGTTTTTGTCGTAACCCTCTCAACTCTCTAGAAGTTGCTATGTGGGTGAAATTATGATGTCATGCCAAGTTACAAACTTTTCAGAGTTCATTTGTAGTGCTTTTCAAATTTAGGGTCATTTAGCTCAAAATAAATCATTAAATGCGTGAAAAATATCAAATGAAGTCAGAAAGGGTTGAAAATTGTTGATGTTCCTTTGAATGGTGCGTATTGAACACACAAAAAGTATGGAGTTAAAATAATTTATTAAAAATGAAATCTCTTTGTAATAGATTAGTTTTCGTGCGAAACCCTCATACTTCTTATGAGATTGTCCAATTTGTACAAGAAGTGCATCCAGTTTTTGGCGTAACCCTCTCAACTCTCTAGAAGGTCCTATGTGGGTGAAATTATGATGTCATGCCAAGTTACAACCTTTTCTGAGTTTATTTGTACTGCTTTTCAAATTCAGGGTCATTGAGCTCAAAATAAATCGTTAAGTGCATGAAAAATATCAAATGAAGTCAGAAAGGGCTGAAAATTGATGATGCGCCTTTGAATGGTGTGTATTTAACGCACAAAAAGTATGGAGATAAAATAAGTTATTAAAAATGAAATCCCTTTGTAATAGATGAGTTTTCGTCCCAAACAATCATACTTCTTATGAGATTGTCCAATTTGTACCCGAAGTGCATCCAGTTTTTGTCGTAACCCTCTCAACTCTCTAGAAGTTGCTATGTGGGTGAAATTATGATGTCATGCCAAGTTACAACCTTTTCAGAGTTTATTTGTACTGCTTTTCAAATTCAGGGTCATTTAGCTCAAAATAAATCATTAAGTGCATGAAAAATATCAAATGAAGTGAGAAAGGGCTGAAAATTGATGATGTGCCTTTGAATGGTGTGTATTTAACGCACAAAAAGTATGGAGATAAAATAAGTTATTAAAAATGAAATCCCTTTGTAATAGATGAGTTTTCGTCTTGAACCCTCATAATTCTTATGAGATTGTTTAATTTGTACACGAAGTGCATCCAGTTTTTGCCATAACCCTCTCAACTCTCTAGAAGTTGCTATGTGGGTGAAATTATGATGTCATGCCAAGTCACAACCTTTTCAGGGTTCATCTGTACTGCTTTTCAAATTCAGGGTCATTTAGCTCAAAATAAATCATTAAATGCATGAAAAATATCAAATGAAGTCAGCAAGGGTTGAAAATTGATGATGTGCCTTTGAATGGTGCATATTGAACACATAAAAAGTATGGAGTTAAAATAAGTTATGAAAAATGAAATCCCTTTGTAATAGATGAGTTTTCGTCCGAAACAATCATACTTCTTATGAGATTGTGCAATTTGTACACGAAGTGCATCCAGTTTTTGCCGTAACTCTCTCAACTCTCTAGAAGTTGCTATGTGGTTGAAATTATGATGTCATGCCAAGTTACAACCTTTTCAGAGTTAATGTGTACTGCTTTTCAAATTCAGGGTCATTTAGCTCAAAATAAATCATTAAATGCATGAAAAATATCAATTGAAGTTAGAAAGGGTTGAGAATTGATGATGTGCTTTTGAATGGTGCATATTGAACACACAAAAAGTATGGAGTTAAAATTAGTTATTAAAAATGAAATCCCTTTGTAATAGGTGAGTTTTCGTCCCAAACCCTCATACTTCTTATGAGATTGTCCAATTTGTACCCGAAGTGCATCCAGTTTTTACTGTAACCCTCTCAACTCTCTACAAGTTTCTATGTGGGTGAAATTATGATGTCATGCCAAGTTACACCCTTTTCAGAGTTCATTTGTACTGCTTTTCAAATTCTGGGTCATTTAGCTCAAAATAAATCATTAAATGCATGAAAAATATCAAATGAAGTCAGAAAGGGTTGAAAATTGATGATGTGCCTTTGAATGGTGCATATTGAACACACAAAAAGTATGGAGTTAAAATAAGTTATGAAAAATGAAATCCCTTTGTAATAGATGAGTTTTCGTCCGAAACAATCATACTTCTTATGAGATTGTGCTATTTGTACACGAAGTGAATCTAGATTTTGCCGTAACCCTCTCAACTCTCTAGAAGTTGCTATGTGGGTGAAATTATGATGTCATGCCAAGTTACAAACTTTTCAGTGTTCAATTGTACTGCTTTTCAAATTCAGGGTCATTTAGCTGAAAATAAATCATTAAATGCATGAAAAATATCAAATGAAGTCACAAAGGGTTGAAAATTGATGATGTTCTTTTGAATGGTGCATATTGAGCACACAAAAAGTATGGAGTTAAAATAAGTTATTAAAAGTGAAATCCCTTTGTAATAGATGAGTATTCGTCCGAAACACTCATACTTCTTATGAGATTGTCCTATTTGTACACGAAGTGCATCCAGTTTTTGCCGTAACCCTCTCAACTCTCTAAAAGTTGCTATGTGGGTGAAATTATGATGTCATGCGAAGTTACACCCTTTTTAGAGTTAATTTGTACTGCTTTTCAAATTCAGGGTCATTTAGCTCAAAATAAATCATTAAATGCATGAAAAATATCAAATGAAGTCAGAAAGGGTTGAAAATTGATGATGTGCGTTTGAATGGTGCATATTGAACACACAAAAAGTATGGAGTTAAAATAAGTTATTAAAAATGAAATCCCTTTGTAATAGATGAGTTTTCGTTCGAAACACTCATACTTCTTATGAGATTGTGCAATTTGTACACGAAGTGCCTCCAGTTTTTGCCGTAACCCTCTCAACTCTCTAGAAGTTGCTATGTGGGTGAAATTATGATGTCATGCGAAGTGACAACCTTTTCAGAGTTAATGTGTACTCCTTTTCAAATTCAGGGTCATTTAGGTAAAAATAAATCATTAAATGCATGAAAAATATCAAATGAAGTCAGAAAGGGTTGAAAATTGATGATGTGCCTTTGAATGGTGCATATTGAACACACAAAAAGTATGGAGTTAAAATAAGTTATGAAAAATGAAATCCCTTTGTAATAGATGAGTTTTCGTCCGAAACAATCATACTTCTTATGAGATTGTGCTATTTGTACACGAAGTGAATCTAGATTTTGCCGTAACCCTCTCAACTCTCTAGAAGTTGCTATGTGGGTGAAATTATGATGTCATGCCAAGTTACAACATTTTCAGTGTTCAATTGTACTGATTTTCAAATTCAGGGTCATTTACCTGAAAATAAATCATTAAATGCATGAAAAATATCAAATGAAGTCACAAAGGGTTGAAAATTGATGATGTTCTTTTGAATGGTGCATATTGAGCACACAAAAAGTATGGAGTTAAAATAAGTTATTAAAAGTGAAATCCCTTTGTAATAGATGAGTATTCGTCCGAAACACTCATACTTCTTATGAGATTGTCCTATTTGTACACGAAGTGCATCCAGTTTTTGCCGTAACCCTCTCAACTCTCTAAAAGTTGCTATGTGGGTGAAATTATGATGTCATGCGAAGTTACACCCTTTTAAGAGTTCATTTGTACTGCTTTTCAAATTCAGGGTCATTTAGCTCAAAATAAATCATTAAATGCATGAAAAATATCAAATGAAGTCACAAAGGGTTGAAAATTGATGATGTGCGTTTGAATGGTGCATATTGAACACACAAAAAGTATGGAGTTAAAATAAGTTATTAAAAATGAAATCCCTTAGTAATAGATGAGTTTTCGTTCGAAACACTCATACTTCTTATGAGATTGTGCAATTTGTACACGAAGTGCCTCCAGTTTTTGCCGTAACCCTCTCAACTCTCTAGAAGTTGCTATCTGGGTGAAATTATGATGTCATGCGAAGTGACAACCTTTTCAGAGTTAATGTGTACTGCTTTTCAAATTCAGGGTCATTTAGGTAAAAATAAATCATTAAATGCATGAAAAATATCAAATGAAGTCAGAAAGGGTTGAAAATTGTTAATGTGCCTTTGAATGGTGCATATTGAACACACAAAAAGTATGGAGTTAAAATAAGTTATTAAAAATAAAATCCCTTTGTAATAGATGAGTTTTCGTCCGAAACCCTCATACTTCTTATGAGATTGTCCAATTTGTACACGAAGTGCATCCAGTTTTTACCGTAACCCTCTCAACTCTCTAGAAGTTTCTATGTGGGTGAAATTATGACATCATGCCAAGTTACAACCTTTTCAGAGTTCATTTGTAGTGCTTTTCAAATTCAGGGTCATTTAGCTCAAAATAAATCGTTAAGTGCATGAAAAATATCAAATGAAGTCAGAAAGGGCTGAAAATTGATGATGCGCCTTTGAATGGTGTGTATTTAACGCACAAAAAGTATGGAGATAAAATAAGTTATTAAAAATGAAATCCCTTTGTAATAGATGAGTTTTCGTCCCAAACAATCATACTTATTATGAGATTGTCCAATTTGTACCCGAAGTGCATCGAGTTTTTGTCGTAACCCTCTCAACTCTCTAGAAGTTGCTATGTGGGTGAAATTATGATGTCATGCCAAGTTACAACTTTTTGAGAGTTTATTTGTACTGCTTTTCAAATTCAGGGTCATTTAGCTCAAAATAAATCATTAAGTGCATGAAAAATATCAAATGAAGTGAGAAAGGGCTGAAAATTGATGATGTGCCTTTGAATGGTGTGTATTTAACGCACAAAAAGTATGGAGATAAAATAAGTTATTAAAAATGAAATCCCTTTGTAATAGATGAGTTTTCCTCCGGAACCCTCATACTTCTTATGAGATTGTTTAATTTGTACACGAAGTGCATCCAGTTTTTGCCATAACCCTCTCAACTCTCTAGAAGTTGCTATGTGGGTGAAATTATGATGTCATGCCAAGTCCCAACTTTTTCAGGGTTCATTTGTACTGCTTTTCAAATTCAGGGTCATTTAGCTCAAAATAAATCATTAAATGCATGAAATATATCAAATGAAGTCAGCAAGGGTTGAAAATTGATGATGTGCCTTTGAATGGTGCATATTGAACACACAAAAAGTATGGAGTTAAAATAAGTTATGAAAAATGAAATCCCTTTGTAATAGATGAGTTTTCGTCCGGAACAGTCATACTTCTTATGAGATTGTGCAATTTGTACACGAAGTGCATCCAGTTTTTGCCGTAACTCTCTCAACTCTCTAGAAGTTGCTATGTGGGTGAAATTATGATGTCATGCCAAGTTACAACCTTTTCAGAGTTAATGTGTACTGCTTTTCAAATTCAGGGTCATTTAGCTCAAAATAAATCATTAAATGCATGAAAAATATCAATTGAAGTTAGAAAGGGTTGAGAATTGATGATGTGCTTTTGAATGGTGCATATTGAACACACAAAAAGTATGGAGTTAAAATTAGTTATTAAAAATGAAATCCCTTTGTAATAGGTGAGTTTTCGTCCCAAACCCTCATACTTCTTATGAGATTGTCCAATTTGTACCCGAAGTGCATCCAGTTTTTACTGTAACCCTCTCAACTCTCTACAAGTTTCTATGTGGGTGAAATTATGATGTCATGCCAAGTTACACCCTTTTCAGAGTTCATTTGTACTGCTTTTCAAATTCTGGGTCATTTAGCTCAAAATAAATAATTAAATGCATGAAAAATATCAAATGAAGTCAGAAAGGGTTGAAAATTGATGATGTGCCTTTGAATGGTGCATATTGAACACACAAAAAGTATGGAGTTAAAATAAGTTATGAAAAATGAAATCCCTTTGTAATAGATGAGTTTTCGTCCGAAACAATCATACTTCTTATGAGATTGTGCTATTTGTACACGAAGTGAATCTAGATTTTGCCGTAACCCTCTCAACTCTCTAGAAGTTGCTATGTGGGTGAAATTATGATGTCATGCCAAGTTACAAACTTTTCAGTGTTCAATTGTACTGCTTTTCAAATTCAGGGTCATTTAGCTGAAAATAAATCATTAAATGCATGAAAAATATCAAATGAAGTCACAAAGGGTTGAAAATTGATGATGTTCTTTTGAATGGTGCATATTGAGCACACAAAAAGTATGGAGTTAAAATAAGTTATTAAAAGTGAAATCCCTTTGTAATAGATGAGTATTCGTCCGAAACACTCATACTTCTTATGAGATTGTCCTATTTGTACACGAAGTGCATCCAGTTTTTGCCGTAACCCTCTCAACTCTCTAAAAGTTGCTATGTGGGTGAAATTATGATGTCATGCGAAGTTACACCCTTTTTAGAGTTAATTTGTACTGCTTTTCAAATTCAGGGTCATTTAGCTCAAAATAAATCATTAAATGCATGAAAAATATCAAATGAAGTCAGAAAGGGTTGAAAATTGATGATGTGCGTTTGAATGGTGCATATTGAACACACAAAAAGTATGGAGTTAAAATAAGTTATTAAAAATGAAATCCCTTTGTAATAGATGAGTTTTCGTTCGAAACACTCATACTTCTTATGAGATTGTGCAATTTGTACACGAAGTGCCTCCAGTTTTTGCCGTAACCCTCTCAACTCTCTAGAAGTTGCTATGTGGGTGAAATTATGATGTCATGCGAAGTGACAACCTTTTCAGAGTTAATGTGTACTCCTTTTCAAATTCAGGGTCATTTAGGTAAAAATAAATCATTAAATGCATGAAAAATATCAAATGAAGTCAGAAAGGGTTGAAAATTGATGATGTGCCTTTGAATGGTGCATATTGAACACACAAAAAGTATGGAGTTAAAATAAGTTATGAAAAATGAAATCCCTTTGTAATAGATGAGTTTTCGTCCGAAACAATCATACTTCTTATGAGATTGTGCTATTTGTACACGAAGTGAATCTAGATTTTGCCGTAACCCTCTCAACTCTCTAGAAGTTGCTATGTGGGTGAAATTATGATGTCATGCCAAGTTACAACATTTTCAGTGTTCAATTGTACTGATTTTCAAATTCAGGGTCATTTACCTGAAAATAAATCATTAAATGCATGAAAAATATCAAATGAAGTCACAAAGGGTTGAAAATTGATGATGTTCTTTTGAATGGTGCATATTGAGCACACAAAAAGTATGGAGTTAAAATAAGTTATTAAAAGTGAAATCCCTTTGTAATAGATGAGTATTCGTCCGAAACACTCATACTTCTTATGAGATTGTCCTATTTGTACACGAAGTGCATCCAGTTTTTGCCGTAACCCTCTCAACTCTCTAAAAGTTGCTATGTGGGTGAAATTATGATGTCATGCGAAGTTACACCCTTTTAAGAGTTCATTTGTACTGCTTTTCAAATTCAGGGTCATTTAGCTCAAAATAAATCATTAAATGCATGAAAAATATCAAATGAAGTCACAAAGGGTTGAAAATTGATGATGTGCGTTTGAATGGTGCATATTGAACACACAAAAAGTATGGAGTTAAAATAAGTTATTAAAAATGAAATCCCTTAGTAATAGATGAGTTTTCGTTCGAAACACTCATACTTCTTATGAGATTGTGCAATTTGTACACGAAGTGCCTCCAGTTTTTGCCGTAACCCTCTCAACTCTCTAGAAGTTGCTATCTGGGTGAAATTATGATGTCATGCGAAGTGACAACCTTTTCAGAGTTAATGTGTACTGCTTTTCAAATTCAGGGTCATTTAGGTAAAAATAAATCATTAAATGCATGAAAAATATCAAATGAAGTCAGAAAGGGTTGAAAATTGTTAATGTGCCTTTGAATGGTGCATATTGAACACACAAAAAGTATGGAGTTAAAATAAGTTATTAAAAATAAAATCCCTTTGTAATAGATGAGTTTTCGTCCGAAACCCTCATACTTCTTATGAGATTGTCCAATTTGTACACGAAGTGCATCCAGTTTTTACCGTAACCCTCTCAACTCTCTAGAAGTTTCTATGTGGGTGAAATTATGACATCATGCCAAGTTACAACCTTTTCAGAGTTCATTTGTAGTGCTTTTCAAATTCAGGGTCATTTAGCTCAAAATAAATCGTTAAGTGCATGAAAAATATCAAATGAAGTCAGAAAGGGCTGAAAATTGATGATGCGCCTTTGAATGGTGTGTATTTAACGCACAAAAAGTATGGAGATAAAATAAGTTATTAAAAATGAAATCCCTTTGTAATAGATGAGTTTTCGTCCCAAACAATCATACTTATTATGAGATTGTCCAATTTGTACCCGAAGTGCATCGAGTTTTTGTCGTAACCCTCTCAACTCTCTAGAAGTTGCTATGTGGGTGAAATTATGATGTCATGCCAAGTTACAACTTTTTGAGAGTTTATTTGTACTGCTTTTCAAATTCAGGGTCATTTAGCTCAAAATAAATCATTAAGTGCATGAAAAATATCAAATGAAGTGAGAAAGGGCTGAAAATTGATGATGTGCCTTTGAATGGTGTGTATTTAACGCACAAAAAGTATGGAGATAAAATAAGTTATTAAAAATGAAATCCCTTTGTAATAGATGAGTTTTCCTCCGGAACCCTCATACTTCTTATGAGATTGTTTAATTTGTACACGAAGTGCATCCAGTTTTTGCCATAACCCTCTCAACTCTCTAGAAGTTGCTATGTGGGTGAAATTATGATGTCATGCCAAGTCCCAACTTTTTCAGGGTTCATTTGTACTGCTTTTCAAATTCAGGGTCATTTAGCTCAAAATAAATCATTAAATGCATGAAATATATCAAATGAAGTCAGCAAGGGTTGAAAATTGATGATGTGCCTTTGAATGGTGCATATTGAACACACAAAAAGTATGGAGTTAAAATAAGTTATGAAAAATGAAATCCCTTTGTAATAGATGAGTTTTCGTCCGGAACAGTCATACTTCTTATGAGATTGTGCAATTTGTACACGAAGTGCATCCAGTTTTTGCCGTAACTCTCTCAACTCTCTAGAAGTTGCTATGTGGGTGAAATTATGATGTCATGCCAAGTTACAACCTTTTCAGAGTTAATGTGTACTGCTTTTCAAATGCAGGGTCATTTAGCTCAAAATAAATCATTAAATGCATGAAAAATATCAAATTAAGTCTGAAAGGGTTGAGAATTGATGATGTGCTTTTGAATGGTGCATATTGAACACACAAAAAGTATGGAGTTAAAATTAGTTATTAAAAAAGAAATCCCTTTGTAATAGGTGAGTTTTCGTCCGAAACCCTCATACTTCTTATGAGATTGTCTAATTTGTACCCGAAGTGCATCCAGTTTTTACCTTAACCCTCTCAACTCTCTAGAAGTTTCTATGTGGGTGAAATTATGATGTCATGCCAAGTTACACCCTTTTCAGAGTTCATTTGTACTACTTTTCAAATTCTAGGTCATTTAGCTCAAAATAAATAATTAAATGCATGAAAAATATCAAATGAAGTCACAAAGGGTTGAAAATTGATGATGTGCCTTTGAATGGTGCATATTGAACACACAAAAAGTATGGAGTTAAAATAAGTTATGAAAAATGAAATCCCTTTGTAATAGATGAGTTTTCGTCCGAAACAATCATACTTCTTATGAGATTGTGCTATTTGTACACGAAGTGAATCTAGTTTTTGCCGTAACCCTCTCAACTCTCTAGAAGTTGCTTTGTGGGTGAAATTATGATGTCATGCCAAGTTACAAACTTTTCAGTGTTCAATTGTACTGCTTTTCAAATTCAGGGTCATTTAGCTGAAAATAAATCATTAAATGCATGAAAAATATCAAATGAAGTCACAAAGGGTTGAAAATTGATGATGTGCCTTTGAATGGTGCATATTGAGCACACAAAAAGTATGGAGTTAAAATAAGTTATTAAAAGTGAAATCCCTTTGTAATAGATGAGTTTTCGTCCGAAACACTCATACTTCTTATGAGATTGTGCAATTTGTACACGAAGTGCCTCCAGATTTTGCCGTAACCCTCTCAACTCTCTAGAAGTTGCTATGTGGGTGAAATTATGATGTCATGCGAAGTGACAACCTTTTCAGGGTTAATGTGTACTGCTTTTTAAATTCAGGGTCATTTAGGAAGAAATAAATCATTAAATGCATGAAAAATATCAAATGAAGTCAGAAAGGGTTGAAAATTGTTAATGTGCCTTTGAATGGTGCATATTGAACACACAAAAAGTATGGAGTTAAAATAAGTTATTAAAAATAAAATCCCTTTGTAATAGATGAGTTTTCGTCCGAAACACTCATACTTCTTATGAGATTGTCCAATTTGTACCCGAAGTGCATCCAGTTTTTACCTTAACCCTCTCAACTCTCTAGAAGTTTCTATGTGGGTGAAATTATGATGTCATGCCAAGTTACACCCTTTTCAGAGTTCATTTGTACTGCTTTTCAAATTCTAGGTCATTTAGCTCAAAATAAATAATTAAATGCATGAAAAATATCAAATGAAGTCAGAAAGGGTTGAAAATTGATGATGTGCCTTTGAATGGTGCATATTGAACACACAAAAAGTATGGAGTTAAAATAAGTTATGAAAAATGAAATCCCTTTGTAATAGATGAGTTTTCGTCCGAAACAATCATACTTCTTATGAGATTGTGCTATTTGTACACGAAGTGAATCTAGTTTTTGCCGTAACCCTCTCAACTCTCTAGAAGTTGCTATGTGGGTGAAATTATGATGTCATGCCAAGTTACAAACTTTTCAGTGTTCAATTGTACTGCTTTTCAAATTGAGGGTCATTTAGCTGAAAATAAATCATTAAATGCATGAAAAATATCAAATGAAGTCACAAAGGGTTGAAAATTGATGATGTGCCTTTGAATGGTGCATATTGAGCACACAAAAAGTATGGAGTTAAAATAAGTTATTAAAAGTGAAATCCCTTTGTAATAGATGAGTTTTCGTCCGAAACACTCATACTTCTTATGAGATTGTGCAATTTGTACACGAAGTGCCTCCAGTTTTTGCCGTAACCCTCTCAACTCTCTAGAAGTTGCTATGTGGGTGAAATTATGATGTCATGCGAAGTGACAACCTTTTCAGGGTTAATGTGTACTGCTTTTTAAATTCAGGGTCATTTAGGAAGAAATAAATCATTAAATGCATGAAAAATATCAAATGAAGTCAGAAAGGGTTGAAAATTGTTAATGTGCCTTTGAATGGTGCATATTGAACACACAAAAAGTATGGAGTTAAAATAAGTTATTAAAAATAAAATCCCTTTGTAATAGATGAGTTTTCGTCCGAAACCCTCATACTTCTTATGAGATTGTCCAATTTGTAGACGAAGTGCATCCAGTTTTTACCGTAACCCTCTCAACTCTCTAGAAGTTTCTATGTGGGTGAAATTATGACATCATGCCAAGTTACAACCTTTTCAGAGTTCATTTGTAGTGCTTTTCAAATTCAGGGTCATTTAGCTCAAAATAAATCGTTAAGTGCATGAAAAATATCAAATGAAGTCAGAAAGGGCTAAAAATTGATGATGCGCCTTTGAATAGTGTGTATTTAACGCACAAAAAGTATGGAGATAAAATAAGTTATTAAAAATGAAATCCCTTTGTAATAGATGAGTTTTCGTCCGAAACACTCATACTTCTTATGAGATTGTGCAATTTGTACACGAAGTGCCTCCAGTTTTTGCCGTAACCCTCTCAACTCTCTAGAAGTTGCTATGTGGGTGAAATTATGATGTCATGCGAAGTGACAACCTTTTCAGGGTTAATGTGTACTGCTTTTTAAATTCAGGGTCATTTAGGAAGAAATAAATCATTAAATGCATGAAAAATATCAAATGAAGTCAGAAAGGGTTGAAAATTGTTAATGTGCCTTTGAATGGTGCATATTGAACACACAAAAAGTATGGAGTTAAAATAAGTTATTAAAAATAAAATCCCGTTGTAATAGATGAGTTTTCGTCCGAAACCCTCATACTTCTTATGAGATTGTCCAATTTGTACACGAAGTGCATCCAGTTTTTACCGTAACCCTCTCAACTCTCTAGAAGTTTCTATGTGGGTGAAATTATGACATCATGCCACGTTACAACCTTTTCAGAGTTCATTTGTAGTGCTTTTCAAATTCAGGGTCATTTAGCTCAAAATAAATCGTTAAGTGCATGAAAAATATCAAATGAAGTCAGAAAGGGCTGAACATTGATGATGCGCCTTTGAATGGTGTGTATATAACGCACAAAAAGTATGGAGATAAAATAAGTTATTAAAAATGAAATCCCTTTGTAATAGATGAGTTTTCGTCCCAAACAATCATACTTCTTATGAGATTGTCCAATTTGTACCCGAAGTGCATCCAGTTTTTGTCGTAACCCTCTCAACTCTCTAGAAGTTGCTATGTGGGTGAAATTATGATGTCATGCCAAGTTACAACCTTTTCAGAGTTTATTTGTACTGCTTTTCAAATTCAGGGTCATTTAGCTCAAAATAAATCATTAAGTGCATGAAAAATATCAAATGAAGTGAGAAAGGGCTGAAAATTGATGATGTGCCTTTGAATGGTGTGTATTTAACGCACAAAAAGTATGGAGATAAAATAAGTTCTTAAAAATGAAATCCCTTTGTAATAGATGAGTTTTCGTCCGGAACCCTCATACTTCTTATGAGATTGTTTAATTTGTACACGAAGTGCATCCAGTTTTTGCCATAACCCTATCAACTCTCTAGAAGTTGCTATGTGGGTGAAATTATGATGTCATGCCAAGTCACAACCTTTGCAGGGTTCATTTGTACTGCTTTTCAAATTCAGGGTCATTTAGCTCAGAATAAATCATTAAATGCATGAAAAATATCAAATGAAGTCAGCAAGGGTTGAAAATTGATGATGTGCCTTTGAATGGTGCATATTGAACACACAAAAAGTATGGAGTTAAAATAAGTTATGAAAAATGAAATCCCTTTGTAATAGATGAGTTTTCGTCCGAAACAATCATACTTCTTATGAGATTGTGCAATTTGTACACGAAGTGCATCCAGTTTTTGCCGTAACTCTCTCAACTCTCTAGAAGTTGCTATGTGGGTGAAATTATGATGTCATGCCAAGTTACAACCTTTTCAGAGTTAATGTGTACTGCTTTTCAAATTCAGGGTCATTTAGCTCAAAATAAATCATTAAATGCATGAAAAATATCAAATGAAGTCAGAAAGGGTTGAGAATTGATGATGTGCTTTTGAATGGTGCATATTGAACACACAAAAAGTATGGAGTTAAAATTAGTTATTAAAAAAGAAATCCCTTTGTAATAGGTGAGTTTTCGTCCGAAACCCTCATACCTCTTATGAGATTGTCCAATTTGTACCCGAAGTGCATCCAGTTTTTACCGTAACCCTCTCAACTCTCTAGAAGTTTCTATGTGGGTGAAATTATGATGTCATGCCAAGTTACACCCTTTTCAAAGTTCATTTGTACTGCTTTTCAAATTCTGGGTCATTTCGCTCAAAATAAATCATTAAATGCATGAAAAATATCAAATGAAGTCAGAAAGGGTTGAAAATTGATGATGTGCCTTTGAATGGTGCATATTGAACACACAAAAAGTATGGAGTTAAAATAAGTTATGAAAAATGAAATCCCTTTGTAATAGATGAGTTTTCGTCCGAAACAATCATACTTCTTATGAGATTGTGCTATCTGTACACGAAGTGAATCTAGTTTTTGCCGTAACCCTCTCAACTCTCTAGAAGTTGCTATGTGGGTGAAATTATGATGTCATGCCAAGTTACAAACTTTTCAGTGTTCAATTGTACTGCTTTTCAAATTCAGGGTCATTTAGCTGAAAATAAATCATTAAATGCATGAAAAATATCAAATGAAGTCACAAAGGGTTGAAAATTGATGATGTGCCTTTGAATGGTGCATATTGAGCACACAAAAAGTATGGAGTTAAAATAAGTTATTAAAAGTGAAATCCCTTTGTAATAGATGAGTATTCGTCCGAAACACTCATACTTCTTATGAGATTGTCCTATTTGTACACGAAGTGCATCCATTTTTTGCCGTAACCCTCTCAACTCTCTAAAAGTTGCTATGTGGGTGAAATTATGATGTCGTGCGAAGTTACACCCTTTTCAGAGTTCATTTGTACTGCTTTTCAAATTCAGGGTCATTTAGCTCAAAATAAATCATTAAATGCATGAAAAATATCAAATGAAGTCAGAAAGGGTTGAAAATTGATGATGTGCGTTTGAATGGTGCATATTGAACACACAAAAAGTATGGAGTTAAAATACGTTATTAAAAATGAAATCCCTTTGTAATAGATGAGTTTTCGTCCGAAACACTCATACTTCTTATGAGATTGTGCAATTTGTACACGAAGTGCCTCCAGTTTTTGCCGTAACCCTCTCAACTCTCTAGAAGTTGCTATGTGGGTGAAATTATGATGTCATGCGAAGTGACAACCTTTTCAGAGTTAATGTGTACTGCTTTTCAAATTCAGGGTCATTTAGGTAAAAATAAATCATTAAATGCATGAAAAATATCAAATGAAGTCAGAAAGGGTTGAAAATTGTTAATGTGCCTTTGAATGGTGCATATTGAACACACAAAAAGTATGGAGTTAAAATAAGTTATTAAAAATAAAATCCCTTTGTAATAGATGAGTTTTCGTCCGAAACCCTCATACTTCTTATGAGATTGTCCAATTTGTACCCGAAGTGCATCCAGTTTTTACCGTAACCCTCTCAACTCTCTAGAAGTTTCTATGTGGGTGAAATTATGACATCATGCCAAGTTACAACCTTTTCAGAGTTCATTTGTAGTGCTTTTCAAATTCAGCGTCATTTAGCTCAAAATGAATCATTAAATGCATGAAAAATATCAAATGACGTCAAAAAGGGTTGAAAATTGATGAGGTGCCTTTGAATGGTGCAAATTTAACATACAAAAAGTATGGAGTTAAAATAAGTTATTAAAAATGAAATCCCTTTGTAATGGATGAGTTTTCGTCCGAAACCCTCATACTTCTTATGAGATTGTCCAATTTGTACACGAAGTGCATCCAGTTTTTGCCGTAACCGTCAGAACTCTCTAGATGTTGCTATGTGGGTGAAATTATGATGTCAGTCCAAGTTACAACCTTTTCAGGGTTCATTTGTACTGCTTTTCAAATTCAGGGTCATTTAGCTCAAAATAAATCATTAAATGCATGAAAAATATGAAAGGAAGTCAGAAAGGGTTGAAAATTGATGATGTGCCTTTGAATGGTGCGTATTCAACACACAAAAAGTATGGAGTTAAAATAATTTATCAAAAATGAAATCCCTTTGTAATAGATGAGTTTTCGTCCGAAACCCTCATACTTCTTATGAGATTGTCCAATTTGTACCCGAAGTGCATCCAGTTTTTGCCGTAACCCTCTCAACTCTCTAGATGTTGCTATGTGGGTGAAATTATGATGTCATGCCAACTTACAACCTTTTCAGAGTTTATTGTACTGCTTTTCCAATTCAGGGTTATTTAGCTCAGAATAAATCATTAAATGCATGAAAAATATGAAATGAAGTTAGAAAGGGTTGAAAATTGATGACGTGCCTTTGAATGGTGCATATTGAACACAAAAAATTATGGAGGTAAAATAAGTTATTACAAATGAAATCCCTTTGTAATAGATGAGTTTTCGTCCGAAACACTCATACTTCTTATGAGATTGTCCAATTTGTACACGAAGTGCATCCAGTTTTTACCGTAACCCTCTCAACTCTCTAGAAGTTTCTATGTGGGTGAAATTATGATGTCATGCCAAGTTACAACCTTTTCAGAGTTCATTTGTACTCCTGTTCAAATTCAGGGTCATTTAGCTCAAAATAAATCATTAGATGCATGAAAAATATCAAATGAAGTCAGAAAGGGTTGAAAATTGATGACGTGCCTTTGAATGGTGCGTATTTAACACACAAAAATTATGGAGTTAAATTAAGTTATTAAAAGTGAAATCCCTTTGTAACAGATGAGTATTCGTCCGAAACACTCATACTTCTTATGAGATTGTCCAAATTGTACACGAAGTGCATCCATTTTTTGCCGTAACCCTCTCAACTCTCTAAAAGTTGCTATGTGGGTGAAGTTATGGTGTGATGCAAAGTTTCTCCCTTTTCAGAGTTCATTTGTACTGCTTTTCAAATTAAGGGTCATAAGGTAAAAATAAATCATTAAATGCATGAAAAATTTCAAATGAAGTCAGAAAGGGTTGAAAATTGATTATGTGCCTTTGAATGGTGCATACTGATCACACAAATAGTATGGAGTGAAAATAAGTTATTAAAAATAAAATCCCTTTGTTATAGATGAGTTTTCGTCCCAAACAATCATACTTTTTATGAGATTGTGCAATTTGTACACGAAGTGCATCCAGTTTTTGCCGTAACCCTGTCAACTCTCTAGAAGTTTCTATGTGGGTGAAATTATGATGTCATGCCAAGTTACAACCTTTTCAGAGTTCATTTGTAGTGCTTTTCAAATTCAGGGTCATTTAGCTCAAAATAAATCATTAAATGCATGAAAAATAACAAATCAAGTCAGAAAGGGTTGAAAATTGATGATGTGCCTTTGAATGGTGCATATTGAACACGCAAAAAGTATGGAGTTAAAATAAGTTATTAAAAACGAAATCCCTTTGTAATGGATGAGTTTTCGTCCGAAACCCTCATACTTCTTATGAGATTGTCCAATCTGTACACGAAGTGCATCCAGTTTTTGTCGTAACCCTCTCAACTCTCTAGAAGTTTCTATGTGGGTGAAATTATGATGTCATGCCAAGTTACAACCTTTTTAGAGTTCATTTGTAGTGCTTTTCAAATTCAGGGTCATTTAGCTCAAAATAAATCATTAAATGCATGAAAAATATCAAATTAAGTCAAAAAGGGTTGAAAATTGATGATGTGCCTTTGAATGGTGCATATTGAACACACAAAAAGTCTGGAGTTAAAATAAGTTATGAAAAGTGAAATCCCTTTGTAACAGATGAGTATTCGTCCCAAACAATCATACTTCTTATGAGATTGTCCAATTTGTACACGAAGTGCAGCCAGTTTTTGCCGTAACCCTCTCAACTCTCTAAAAGTTGCTATGTGGGTGAAATTATGATGTCATGCGAAGTTACACCCTTTTCAGAGTTCATTTGTACTGCTTTTCAAATTCAGGGTCATTTAGCTCAAAATAAATCATTAAATGCATGAAAAATATCAAATGAAGTCAGAAAGGGTTGAAAATTGATGATGTGCGTTTGAATGGTGCATATTGAACACACAAAAAGTATGGAGTTAAAATAAGTTATTACAATTGAAATCCCTTTGTAATAGATGAGTTTTCGTCCGAAACCCTCATACTTCTTATGAGATTGTCCGATTTGTACACGAAGTGCATCCTGTTTTTGTCGTAACCCTCTCAACTCTCTAGAAGTTGCTATGTGGCTGAAATTATAATGTCATGCCAAGTTACAACCTTTTGAGAGTTCATTTGTAGTGCTTTTCAAATTCAGGGTCATTTAGCTCAAATTAAATCATTAAATGCATGAAAAATATCAAATGAAGTCAGAAAGGGTTGAAAATTGTTGATGTGCCTTTGAATGGTGCGTATTCAACACACAAAAAGAATGGAGTTAAAATAATTTATTAAAAATGAAATCCCTTTGTAATAGATTAGTTTTCGTCCGAAACCCTCATACTTGTTATGAGATTGTCCAATTTGTACACGAAGTGCATCCAGTTTTTGGCGTAACCCTCTCAACTCTCTAGAAGTTGCTATGTGGGTGAAATTATGATGTCATGCCAAGTTACAACCTTTACAGAGTTTATTTGTACTGCTTTTCAAATTCAGGGTCATTTAGCTCAAAATAAATCATTAAGTGCATGAAAAATATCAAATGAAGTCAGAAAGGGCTGAAAATTGATGACGTGCCTTTGAATGGTGTGTATTTAACGCACAAAAAGTATGGAGATAAAATAAGTTATTAAAAATGAAATCCCTTTGTAATAGATGAGTTTTTGTCCGGAACCCTCATACTTCTTATGAGATTGTTCAATTTGTACACGAAGTGCATCCAGTTTTTGTCGTAACCCTCTCAACTCTCTAGAAGTTGCTATGTGGGTGAAATTATGATGTCATGCCAAGTCACAACCTTTTCAGGGTTCATTTGTACTGCTTTTCAAATTCAGGGTCATTTAGCTCAAAATAAATCATTAAATGCATGAAAAATATCAAATGAAGTCAGCAAAGGTTGAAAATTGATGATGTGCCTTTGAATAGTGCATATTGAACACGCAAAAAGTATGGAGTTAAAATAAGTTGTTAAAAATGAAATCCCTTTGTAATGGATGAGTTTTCGTCCGGAACCCTCATACTTCTTATGAGATTGTCCAATCTGTACACGAAGTGCATCCAGTTTTTGTTGTAACCCTCTCAACTCTCTAGAAGTTGCTATGTGGGTGAAATTATGATGTCATGCCAAGTTACAACCTTTCTAGAGTTCATTTGTACTGCTTTTCAAATTCAGGGTCATTTAGCTCAAAATAAATCATTAAATGCATGAAAAATATCAAATTAAGTCAGAAAGGGTTGAAAATTGATGATGTGCCTTTGAATGGTGCATATTGAACACACAAAAAGTCTGGAGTTAAAATAAGTTATGAAAAGTGAAATCCCTTTGTAACAGATGAGTATTCGTCCCAACCAATCATACTTCTTATGAGATTGTCCAATTTGTACTCGAAGTGCAGCCAGTTTTGTCCGTAACCCTCTCAACTCTCTAAAATTTGCTGTGTGGGTGAAATTATGATTTCATGCGAAGTTACACCCTTTTCAGAGTTCATTTGTACTGCTTTTCAAATTCAGGGTCATTTAGCTCAAAATAAATCATTAAATGCATGAAAAATATCAAATGAAGTCAGAAAGGGTTGAAAATTGATGATGTGCGTTTGAATGGTGCATATTGAACACACAAAAAGTATGGAGTTAAAATAAGTTAGTAAAAATGAAATCTCTTTGTAATAGATGAGTTTTCGTCGCAAACAATCATACTTCTTATGAGATTGTCCAATTTGTACACGAAGTGCATCCTGTTTTTTTCGTAACCCTCTCAACTCTCTAGAAGTTGCTATGTGGGTGAAATTATGATGTCATGCCAAGTTACAACCTTTTCAGAGTTCATTTGTAGTGCTTTTCAAATTCAGGGTCATTTAGCTCAAAATAAATCATTAAATGCATGCAAAATATCAAATGAAGTCAGAAAGGGTTGAAAATTGTTGATGTGCCTTTGAATGGTGCGTATTGAACACACAAAAAGTATGGAGTTAAAATAATTTATGAAAAATGAAATCCCTTTGTAATAGATTAGTTTTCGTCCGAAACCCTCATACTTGTTATGAGATTGTCCAATTTGTACACGAAGTGCATCCAGTTTTTGGCGTAACCCTCTCAACTCTCTAGAAGTTGCTATGTGGGTGAAATTATGATGTCATGCGAAGTTACACCCTTTTCAGAGTTCATTTGTACTGCTTTTCAAATTCAAGGTCATTTAGCTCAAAATAAATCATTAAATGCATGAAAAATATCAAATGAAGTCAGAAAGGGTTGAAAATTGATGATGTGCGTTTGAATGGTGCATATTGAACACACAAAAAGTATGGAGTTAAAATAAGTTAGTAAAAATGAAATCTCTTTGTAATAGATGAGTTTTCGTCCCAAACAATCATACTTCTTATGAGATTGTCCAATTTGTACACGAAGTGCATCCTGTTTTTTTCGTAACCCTCTCAACTCTCTATAAGTTGCTATGTGGGTGAAATTATGATGTCATGCCAAGTTACAACTTTTACAGAATTTATTTGTACTGCTTTTCAAATTCAGGGTCATTTAGCTCAAAATAAATCATTAAGTGCATGAAAAATATCAAATGAAGTCCGAAAGGCCTGAAAATTGATGATGTGCCTTTGAATGGTGTGTATTTAACGCACAAAAAGTATGGACATAAAATAAGTTATTAAAAATGAAATCCCTTTGTAATAGATGAGATTTCGTCCGAAACCCTCATACTTCTTATGAGATTGTCCAATTTGGACCCGAAGTGCATCCAGTTTTTACCGTAACCCTCTCAACTCTCTAGAAGTTTCTATGTGGGTGAAATTATGATGTCATGACAAGTTACAACCATTTAAGAGTTCATTTGTACTGCTTTTCAAATTCAGGGTCATTTAGCTCAAAATAAATCATTAAATGCATGAAAAATATCAAATGAAGTCAGAAAGGGTTGAAAATTGATGATGTGCCTTTTAATGGTGCATATGAAACAAACAAAAATTATGGAGTTAAAATAAGTTACTAAAAATGAAATCCCTTTGTAATAGATGAGTTTTCGTCCGAAACCCTCATACTTCTTATGAGATTGTCCAATTTGTACACGAAGTGCATCCAGTTTTTGCCGTACCCCTCTCAACTCTCTAGAAGTTGCTATGTGGTTGAAATTATGATGTCATGCCAAGTTACAACCTTTTCAGGGTTCATTTGTACTGCTTTTCATATTCAGGGTCATTTAGCTCAAAATAAATCATTAAATGCATGAAAAATATCAAATGAAGTCAGAAAGGGTTGAAAATTGATGATGTGCCTTTGAATGGTGCATATTGAACACACAAAAAGTATGGAGTTAAAATAAGTTATTAAAAATGAAATCCCTTTGTAATAGATGAGTTTTCGTCCGAAACCCTCATAGTTCTTATGAGATTCTCCAATTTGTACCCGAAGTGCATCCTGTTTTTGCTGTAACCCTCTCAACTCTCTACAAGTTGCTATGTGGGTGAAATTATGATGTCATGCCAAGTTACAACCTTTTCGGAGATCATTGTACTGCTTTTCCAATTCAGGGTCATTTAGCTGAAAATAAATCATTAAATGCATGAAAAATATCAAATGAAGTCAGAAAGGGTTGAAAATTGATGATGTGCCTTTGAATGGTGCATATTGAACACACAAAAAGTGTGGAGCTAAAAGATGTTATTACAAATGAAATCCCTTTGTAATAGATGAGTTTTCGTCCGAAACACTCATACTTCTTATGAGATTGTCCAATTTGTACACGAAGTGCATCCAGTTTTTACCGTAACCCTCTCAACTCTCTAGAAGTTTCTATGTGGGTGAAATTATGATGTCATGCCAAGTTACAACCTTTTCAGAGTTCATTTGTACTGCTTTTCAAATTCAGGGTCATTTAGCTCAAAATAAATCATTAAATGCATGAAAAATATCAAATGAAGTCAGCAAGGGTTGAAAATTGATGATCTTCCTTTGAATGGTGCATATTGAACACACAAAAAGTATGGAGTTAAAATAAGTTATTAAAAATGAAATCCCGTTGTAGTAGATGAGTTTTCCTCCCAAACAATCATATTTCTTATGAGATTGTGCAATTGGTACACGAAGTGCATCCAGTTTTTGCCGTAACCCTCGCAACTCTCTAGAAGTTGCTATGAGGGTGAAATTATGATGTCATGCCAGGTTACAACCATTTCAGAGTTAATGTGTACTGCTTTTCAAATTCAGGGTCATTTAGCTGAAAATAAATCATTAAATGTATGCAAAATACCAAATGAAGTCAGAAAGGGTTGAAAATTGATGATGTGCCTTTGAATGGTGCATATTGAACACACAAAAAGTATGGAGTTAAACTAAGTTATTAAAAATGAAATCCCTTTGTAATAGATGAGATTTCTTCCGAAACCCTCATACTTCTTATGAGATTGTCCAATTTGAACCCGAAGTGCATCCAGTTTTTACCGTAACCCTCTCAACTCTCTACAAGTTTCTATGTGGGTGAAATTATGATGTCAAGACAAGTTAGAACCATTTAAGAGTTCATTTGTACTGCTTTTCAAATTCAGGGTCATTTAGCTCAAAATAAATCATTAAATGCATGAAAAATATCAAATGAAGTCCGAAAGGGTTGAAAATTGATGATGTGCCTTTGAATGGTGCATATTGAGCACACAAAAAGTGTAGAGTTAAAATAAGTTATTAAAAGTGAAATCCCTTTTGTAACAGATGAGTATTCGTCCGAAACCCTCATACATCTTATGAGATTGGCCAATTTGTACAAGAAGTGCATCCAGTTTTTGTCGTAACCCTCTCAACTCTCTTGAAGTTGCTATATGGGTGAAGTTATGATGTCATGCCAAGTTACAACCTTTTCAGAGTTCATTTGTACTGCTTTTCAAATTCAGGGTCATTTAGCTCAAAATCAATCATTAAATGCATGAAAAATATCAAATGAAGTGAGAAAGGGTTGAAAATTGATGATGTGCCTTTTAATGGTGCATATGAAACAAACAAAAATTATGGAGTTAAAATAAGTTATTAAAAATGAAATCCCTTTGTAATAGATGAGTTTTCGTCTGAAACCCTCATACTTCTTATGAGATTGTCCAATTTGTACACGAAGTGCATCCAGTTTTTGCCGTAACCCTCTCAACTCTCTAGAAGTTGCTATGTGGGTGAAATTATGATGTCATGCCAAGTTACAACCTTTTCAGGGTTCATTTGTACTGCTTTTCAAATTCAGGGTCATTTAGCTCAAAATAAATCATTAAATGCATGAAAAATATCAAATGAAGTCAGAAAGGGTTGAAAATTGATGATGTGCCTTTGAATGGTGCATATTGAACACACAAAAAGTATGGAGTTAAAATAAGTTATTACAATTGAAATCCCTTTGTAATAGATGAGTTTTCGTCCGAAACCCTCATACTTCTTATGAGATTCTCCAATTTGTACCCGAAGTGCATCCAGTTTTTGCCGTAACCCTCTCAACTCTCTAGAAGTTGCTTTGTGGGTGAAATTATGATCTCATGCCAAGTTACAACCTTTCGGAGTTCATTGTACTGCTTTTCCAATTCAGGGTCATTTAGCTCAAAATAAATCATTAAATGCATGAAAAATATCAAATGAAGTCAGAAAGGGTTGAAAATTGATGATGTGCCTTTGAATGGTGCATATTGAACACACAAAAAGTATGGAGTTAAAATAAGTTATTAAAAATGAAATCCCTTTGTAATAGATGAGTTTTCGTCCGAAACCCTCATAGTTCTTATGAGATTCTCCAATTTGTACCCGAAGTGCATCCTGTTTTTGCTGTAACCGTCTCAACTCTCTAGAAGTTGCTATGTGGGTGAAATTATGATGTCATGCCAAGTTACAACCTTTTCGGAGATCATTGTACTGCTTTTCCAATTCAGGGTCATTTAGCTCAAAATAAATCATTAAATGCATGAAAAATATCAAATGAAGTCAGAAAGGGTTGAAAATTGATGATGTGCCTTTGAATGGTGCATATTGAACACACAAAAAGTGTAGAGTTAAAATAAGTTATTAAAAATGAAATCCCTTTGTAATAGATGAGTTTTCGTCCGAAACCCTCATACTTCTTATGAGATTGTCCAATTTGTACACGAAGTGCATCCAGTTTTTGCCGTAACCCTCTCAACTCTCTAGAAGTTTCTATGTGGGTCAAATTATGATGTCATGCCAAGTTACAACCTTTTCAGGGTTCATTTGTACTGCTTTTCAAATTCAGGGTCATTTAGCTCAAAATAAATCATTAAATGCATAAAAAATATCAAATGAAGTCAGAAAGGGTTGAAAATTGATGATGTGCCTTTGAATGGTGCATATTGAACACACAAAAAGTATGGAGTTAAAATAAGTTATTACAATTGAAATCCCTTTGTAATAGATGAGTTTTCGTCCGAAACCCTCATACTTCTTATGAGATTCTCCAATTTGTACCCGAAGTGCATCCAGTTTTTTCCGTAACCCTCTCAACTCTCTAGAAGTTGCTTTGTGGGTGAAATTATGATGTCATGCCAAGTTACAACCTTTCGGAGTTCATTGTACTGCTTTTCCAATTCAGGGTCATTTAGCTCAAAATAAATCATTAAATGCATGAAAAATATCAAATGAAGTCAGAAAGGGTTGAAAATTGATGATGTGCCTTTGAATGGTGCATATTGAACACACAAAAAGTATGGAGTTAAACTAAGTTATTAAAAATGAAATCCCTTTGTAATAGATGAGATTTCTTCCGAAACCCTCATACTTCTTATGATATTGTCCAATTTGGACCCGAAGTGCAGCCAGTTTTTACCGTAACCCTCTCAACTCTCTAGAAGTTTCTATGTGGGTGAAATTATGATGTCATGACAAGTTAGAACCATTTAAGAGTTCATTTGTACTGCTTTTCAAATTCAGGGTCATTTAGCTCAAAATAAATCATTAAATGCATGAAAAATATCAAATGAAGTCAGAAAGGGTTGAAAATTGATGATGTGCCTTTGAATGGTGCATATTGAGCACACAAAAAGTGTAGAGTTAAAATAAGTTATTAAAAGTGAAATCCCTTTTGTAACAGATGAGTATTCGTCCGAAACCCTCATACATCTTATGAGATTGGCCAATTTGTACAAGAAGTGCATCCAGTTTTTGTCGTAACCCTCTCAACTCTCTTGAAGTTGCTATATGGGTGAAGTTATGATGTCATGCCAAGTTACAACCTTTTCAGAGTTCATTTGTACTGCTTTTCAAATTCAGGGTCATTTAGCTCAAAATCAATCATTAAATGCATGAAAAATATCAAATGAAGTGAGAAAGGGTTGAAAATTGATGATGTGCCTTTTAATGGTGCATATGAAACAAACAAAAATTATGGAGTTAAAATAAGTTATTAAAAATGAAATCCCTTTGTAATAGATGAGTTTTCGTCTGAAACCCTCATACTTCTTATGAGATTGTCCAATTTGTACACGAAGTGCATCCAGTTTTTGCCGTAACCCTCTCAACTCTCTAGAAGTTGCTATGTGGGTGAAATTATGATGTCATGCCAAGTTACAACCTTTTCAGGGTTCATTTGTACTGCTTTTCAAATTCAGGGTCATTTAGCTCAAAATAAATCATTAAATGCATGAAAAATATCAAATGAAGTCAGAAAGGGTTGAAAATTCATGATGTGCCTTTGAATGGTGCATATTGAACACACAAAAAGTATGGAGTTAAAATAAGTTATTACAATTGAAATCCCTTTGTAATAGATGAGTTTTCGTCCGAAACCCTCATACTTCTTATGAGATTCTCCAATTTGTACCCGAAGTGCATCCAGTTTTTGCCGTAACCCTCTGAACTCTCTAGAAGTTGCTTTGTGGGTGAAATTATGATGTCATGCCAAGTTACAACCTTTCGGAGTTCATTGTACTGCTTTTCCAATTCAGGGTCATTTAGCTCAAAATAAATCATTAAATGCATGAAAAATATCAAATGAAGTCAGAAAGGGTTGAAAATTGATGATGTGCCTTTGAATGGTGCATATTGAACACACAAAAAGTATGGAGTTAAAATAAGTTATTAAAAATGAAATCCCTTTGTAATAGATGAGTTTTCGTCCGAAACCCTCATAGTTCTTATGAGATTCTCCAATTTGTACCCGAAGTGCATCCTGTTTTTGCTGTAACCGTCTCAACTCTCTAGAAGTTGCTATGTGGGTGAAATTATGATGTCATGCCAAGTTACAACCTTTTCGGAGATCATTGTACTGCATTTCCAATTCAGGCTCATTTAGCTCAAAATAAATCATTAAATGCATGAAAAATATCAAATGAAGTCAGAAAGGGTTGAAAATTGATGATGTGCCTTTGAATGGTTCATATTGAACACACAAAAAGTATGGAGTTAAAATATGTTATTACAAATGAAATCCCTTTGTAATCGATGAGTTTTCGTCCGAAACACTCATACTTCTTATGAGATTGTCCAATTTGTACACGAAGTGCATCCAGTTTTTACCGTAACCCTCTCAACTCTCTAGAAGTTTCTATGTGGGTGAAATTATGATGTCATGCCAAGTTACAACCTTTTCAGAGTTCATTTGTACTGCTTGTAAATTCAGGGTCATTTAGCTCAAAATAAATCATTAAATGCATGAAAAATATCAAATGAAGTCAGCAAGGGTTGAAAATTGATGATCTGCCTTTGAATGGTGCATATTGAACACACAAAAAGTATGGTGTTAAATAAGTTATTAAAAATGAAATCCCTTTGTAATAGATGAGTTTTCGTCCGAAACCCTCATAGTTCTTATGAGATTCTCCAATTTGTACCCGAAGTGCATCCTGTTTTTGCTGTAACCCTCTCAACTCTCTAGAAGTTGCTATGTGGGTGAAATTATGATGTCATGCCAAGTTACACCCTTTTCAGAGTTCATTTGTACTGCTTTTCAAATTCAGGGTCATTTAGCTCAAAATAAATCATTAGATGCATGAAAAATATCAAATGAAGTCAGAAAGGGTTGAAAATTGATGATGTGCCTTTGAATGGTGCATATTGAACACACAAGAAGTATGGAGTTAAAATAAGTTATTAAAAATGAAATCCCTTTGTAATAGATGAGTTTTCTTCCGAAACCCTCATACTTCTTATGAGATTGTCCAATTTGTACACGAAGTGCATCCAGTTTTTGGCGTAACCCTCTCAACTCTCTAGAAGTTGCTATGTGGGTGAAATTATGATGTCATGCCAAGTTAAAACCTTTGCAGGGTTCATTTGTACTGCATTTCAAATGCAGGGTCATTTAGCTCAAAATAAATCATTAAATGCATAAAAAATATCAAAGGAAGTCAGAAAGGGTTGACAATTGTTTATGTGCCTTTGAATGGTGCGTATTTAACACACAAAAATTATGGAGTTAAAATAAGTTATTAAAAATGAAATCCCTTTGTAATAGATGAGTTTTCGTCCGAAACCCTCATACTTCTTATGAGATTGTCGAATTTGTACACGAAGTGCATCCAGTTTTTGCCGTAACCCTCTCAACTCTCTAGAAGTTGCTATGTGGGTGAAATTATGATGTCATGCCAAGTTACAAGCTTTTCAGAGTTCATTTGTACTGCTTTCCAAATTCAAGGTCATTTAGCTCAAAATAAATCATTAAATGCATGAAAAATATCAAATAAAGTCAGAAAGGGCTGAAAATTGATGATGTGCCTTTGAATGGTGTGTATTTAACACACAAAAAGTATGGAGATAAAATAATTTATTAAAAATGAAATCCCTTTGTAATAGATGAGTTTTCGTCCGGAACCCTCATACTTCTTATGAGATCGGTCAATCTGTACACGAAGTGCATCCAGTTTTTGCCATAACCCTCTCAACTCTCTAGAAGTTGCAATGTGGGTGAAATTATGATGTCATGCAAAGTAACAACCTTTTCAGGGTTCATTTGTACTGCTTTTCAAATTCAGGGTCATTTAGCTCAAAATAAATCATTAAATGCATGAAAAATATCAAATGAAGTTAGCAAGGGTTGAAAATTGATGATCTGCCTTTGAATGGTGCATATTGAACACACAAAAAGTATGGAGTTAAAATAAGTTATTAAAAATGAAATCCCTTTGTAATAGATGAGTTTTCGTCCCAAACAATCATACTTCTTATGAGATTGTGCAATTGGTACACGAAGTGCATCCAATTTTTGCTGTAACCCTCTCAACTCTCTAGAAGTTGCTATGTGGGTGAAATTATGATGTCATGCCAGGTTACAACCATTTCAGAGTTAATGTGTACTGCTTTTCAAATTCAGGGTCATTTAGCTCAAAATAAATCATTAAATGTATGCAAAATACCAAATGAAGTCAGAAAGGGTTGAAAATTGATGATGTGCCTTTGAATGGTGCATATTGAACACACAAAAATTATGGAGTTAAACTAAGTTATTAAAAATGAAATCCCTTTGTAATAGATGAGATTTCGTCCGAAACCCTCATACTTCTTATGAGATTGTCCAATTTGGACCCGAAGTGCATCCAGTTTTTACCGTAACCCTCTCAACTCTCTAGAAGTTTCTATGTGGGTGAAATTATGATGTCATGACAAGTTACAACCATTTAAGAGTTCATTTGTACTGCTTTTCAAATTCAGGGTCATTTAGCTCAAAATAAATCATTAAATGCATGAAAAATATCAAATGAAGTCAGAAAGGGTTGAAAATTGATGATGTGCCTTTTAATGGTGCATATGAAACAAACAAAAATTATGGAGCTAAAATAAGTTATTAAAAATGAAATCCCTTTGTAATAGATGAGTTTTCGTCCGAAACCCTCATACGTCTTATGAGATTGTCCAATTTGTACACGAAGTGCATCCAGTTTTTGCCGTACCCCTCTCAACTCTCTAGAAGTTGCTATGTGGTTGAAATTATGATGTCATGCCAAGTTACAACCTTTTCAGGGTTCATTTGTACTGCTTTTCATATTCAGGGTCATTTAGCTCAAAATAAATCATTAAATGCATGAAAAATATCAAATGAAGTCAGAAAGGGTTGAAAAATGATGATGTGCCTTTGAATGGTGCATATTGAACACACAAAAAGTATGGAGTTAAAATAAGTTATTAAAAATGAAATCCCTTTGTAATAGATGAGTTTTCGTCCGAAACCCTCATAGTTCTTATGAGATTCTCCAATTTGTACCCGAAGTGCATCCTGTTTTTGCTGTAACCCTCTCAACTCTCTAGAAGTTGCTATGTGGGTGAAATTATGATGTCATGCCAAGTTACAACCTTTTCGGAGATCATTGTACTGCTTTTCCAATTCAGGGTCATTTAGCTGAAAATAAATCATTAAATGCATGAAAAATATCAAATGAAGTCAGAAAGGGTTGAAAATTGATGATGTGCCTTTGAATGGTGCATATTGAACACACAAAAAGTATGGAGCTAAAATATGTTATTACAAATGAAATCCCTTTGTAATAGATGAGTTTTCGTCCGAAACACTCATACTTCTTATGAGATTGTCCAATTTGTACACGAAGTGCATCCAGTTTTTACCGTAACCCTCTCAACTCTCTAGAAGTTTCTATGTGGGTGAAATTATGATGTCAGGCCAAGTTACAACCTTTTCAGAGTTTATTTGTACTGCTTTTCAAATTCAGGGTCATTTAGCTCAAAATAAATCATTAAATGCATGAAAAATATCAAATGAAGTCAGCAAGGGTTCAAAATTGATGATCTGCCTTTGAATGGTGCATATTGAACACACAAAAAGTATGGAGTTAAAATAAGTTATTAAAAATGAAATCCCGTTGTAGTAGATGAGTTTTCCTCCCAAACAATCATACTTCTTATGAGATTGTGCAATTGGTGCACGAAGTGCATCCAGTTTTTGCCGTAACCCTCTCAACTCTCTAGAAGTTGCTATGAGGGTGAAATTATGATGTCATGCCAGGTTACAACTATTTCAGAGTTAATGTGTACTGCTTTTCAAATTCAGGGTCATTTAGCTGAAAATAAATCATTAAATGTATGCAAAATACCAAATGAAGTCAGAAAGGGTTGAAAATTGATGATGTGCCTTTGAATGGTGCATATTGAACACAAAAAAAGTATGGAGTTAAACTAAGTTATTAAAAATGAAATCCCTTTGTAATAGATGAGATTTCTTCCGAAACCCTCATACTTCTTATGAGATTGTCCAATTTGGACCCGAAGTGCATCCAGTTTTTACCGTAACCCTCTCAACTCTCTAGAAGTTTCTATGTGGGTGAAATTATGATGTCATGACAAGTTACAACCATTTAAGAGTTCATTTGTACTGCTTTTCAAATTCAGGGTCATTTAGCTCAAAATAAATCATTAAATGCATGAAAAATATCAAATGAAGTCAGAAAGGGTTGAAAATTGATGATGTGCCTTTGAATGGTGCATATTGAGCACACAAAAAGTGTAGAGTTAAAATAAGTTATTAAAAGTGAAATCCCTTTTGTAACAGATGAGTATTCGTCCGAAACCCTCATACATCTTATGAGATTGGCCAATTTGTACAAGAAGTGCATCCAGTTTTTGTCGTAACCCTCTCAACTCTCTTGAAGTTGCTATATGGGTGAAGTTATGATGTCATGCCAAGTTACAACCTTTTCAGAGTTCATTTGTACTGCTTTTCAAATTCAGGGTCATTTAGCTCAAAATAAATCATTAAATGCATGAAAAATATCAAATGAAGAGAGAAAGGGTTGAAAATTGATGATGTGCCTTTTAATGGCGCATATGAAACAAACAAAAATTATGGAGTTAAAATAAGTTATTAAAAATGAAATCCCTTTGTAATAGATGAGTTTTCGTCTGAAACCCTCATACTTCTTATGAGATTGTCCAATTTGTACACGAAGTGCATCCAGTTTTTACCGTAACCCTCTCAACTCTCTAGAAGTTTCTATGTGGGTGAAATTATGATGTCATGCCAAGTTACAACCTTTTCGGAGATCATTGTACTGCTTTTCCAATTCAGGGTCATTTAGCTCAAAATAAATCATTAAATGCATGAAAAATATCAAATGAAGTCAGAAAGGGTTGAAAATTGATGATGTGCCTTTGAATGGTGCATATTGAACACACAAAAAGTATGGAGTTAAAATAAGTTATTACAAATGAAATCCCTTTGTAATAGATGAGTTTTCGTCCGAAACCCTCATACTTCTTATGAGATTCTCCAATTTGTACCCGAAGTGCATCCAGTTTTTGCCGTAACCCTCTCAACTCTCTAGAAGTTGCTTTGTGGGTGAAATTATGATGTCATGCCAAGTTACAACCTTTTCGGAGTTCATTGTACTGCTTTTCCAATTCAGGGTCATTTAGCTCAAAATAAATCATTAAATGCATGAAAAATATCAAATGAAGTCAGAAAGGGTTGAAAATTGATGATGTGCCTTTGAATGGTGCATATTGAACACACAAAAAGTATGGAGTTAAAATAAGTTATTAAAAATGAAATCCCTTTGTAATAGATGAGTTTTCGTCCGAAACCCTCATAGTTCTTATGAGATTCTCCAATTTGTACCCGAAGTGCATCCTATTTTTGCTGTAACCGTCTCAACTCTCTAGAAGTTGCTATGTGGGTGAAATTATGATGTCATGCCAAGTTACAACCTTTTCGGAGATCATTGTACTGCTTTTCCAATTCAGGGTCATTTAGCTCAAAATAAATCATTAAATGCATGAAAAATATCAAATGAAGTCAGAAAGGGTTGAAAATTGATGATGTGCCTTTGAATGGTTCATATTGAACACACAAAAAGTATGGAGTTAAAATATGTTATTACAAATGAAATCCCTTTGTAATAGATGAGTTTTCGTCCGAAACACTCATACTTCTTATGAGATTGTCCAATTTGTACACGAAGTGCATCCAGTTTTTACCGTAACCCTCTCAACTCTCTAGAAGTTTCTATGTGGGTGAAATTATGATGTCATGCCAAGTTACAACCTTTTCAGAGTTCATTTGTACTGCTTGTAAATTCAGGGTCATTTAGCTCAAAATAAATCATTAAATGCATGAAAAATATCAAATGAAGTCAGCAAGGGTTGAAAATTGATGATCTGCCTTTGAATGGTGCATATTGAACACACAAAAAGTATGGTGTAAAATAAGTTATTAAAAATGAAATCCCTTTGTAATAGATGAGTTTTCGTCCGAAACCCTCATAGTTCTTATGAGATTCTCCAATTTGTACCCGAAGTGCATCCTGTTTTTGCTGTAACCCTCTCAACTCTCTAGAAGTTGCTATGTGGGTGAAATTATGATGTCATGCCAACTTACAACCTTTTCGGAGATCATTGTACTGCTTTTCCGATTCAGGGTCATTTAGCTGAAAATAAATCATTAAATGCATGAAAAATATCAAATGAAGTCAGAAAGGGTTGAAAATTGATGATGTGCCTTTGAATGGTGCATATTGAACACACAATAAGTATGGAGTTAAACTAAGTTATTAAAAATGAAATCCCTTTGTAATAGATGAGATTTCTTCCGAAACCCTCATACTTCTTATGAGATTGTCCAATTTGGACCCGAAGTGCATCCAGTTTTTACCGTAACCCTCTCAACTCTCTAGAAGTTTCTATGTGGGTGAAATTATGATGTCATGACAAGTTACAACCATTTAAGAGTTCATTTGTACTGCTTTTCAAATTCAGGGTCATTTAGCTCAAAATAAATCATTAAATGCATGAAAAATATCAAATGAAGTCAGAAAGGGTTGAAAATTGATGATGTGCCTTTGAATGGTGCATATTGAACACACAAAAAGTGTAGAGTTAAAATAAGTTATTAAAAGTGAAATCCCTTTTGTAACAGATGAGTATTCGTCCGAAACCCTCATACATCTTATGAGATTGGCCAATTTGTACAAGAAGTGCATCCAGTTTTTGTCGTAACCCTCTCAACTCTCTTGAAGTTGCTATATGGGTGAAATTATGATGTCATGCCAAGTTACAACCTTTTCAGAGTTCATTTGTACTGCTTTTCAAATTCAGGGTCATTTAGCTCAAAATAAATCATTAAATGCATGAAAAATATCAAATGAAGTGAGAAAGGGTTGAAAATTGATGATGTGCCTTTTAATGGTGCATATGAAACAAACAAAAATTATGGAGTTAAAATAAGTTATTAAAAATGAAATCCCTTGGTAATAGATGAGTTTTCGTCTGAAACCCTCATACTTCTTATGAGATTGTCCAATTTGTACACGAAGTGCATCCAGTTTTTGCCGTAACCCTCTCAACTCTCTAGAAGTTGCTATGTGGGTGATATTATGATGTCATGCCAAGTTACAACCTTTTCAGGGTTCATTTGTACTGCTTTTCAAATTCAGGGTCATTTAGCTCAAAATAAATCATTAAATGCATGAAAAATATCAAATGAAGTCAGAAAGGGTTGAAAATTGATGATGTGCCTTTGAATGGTGCATATTGAACACACAAAAAGTATGGAGTTAAAATAAGTTATTACAAATGAAATCCCTTTGTAATAGATGAGTTTTCGTCCGAAACCCTCATACTTCTTATGAGATTCTCCAATTTGTACCCGAAGTGCATCTAGTTTTTGCCGTAACCCTCTCAACTCTCTAGAAGTTGCTTTGTGGGTGAAATTATGATGTCATGCCAAGTTACAACCTTTTCGGAGTTCATTGTACTGCTTTTCCAATTCAGGGTCATTTAGCTCAAAATAAATCATTAAATGCATGAAAAATATCAAATGAAGTCAGAAAGGGTTGAAAATTGATGATGTGCCTTTGAATGGTGCATATTGAACACACAAAAAGTATGGAGTTAAAATAAGTTATTAAAAATGAAATCCCTTTGTAATAGATGAGTTTTCGTCCGAAACCCTCATAGTTGTTATGAGATTCTCCAATTTGTACCCGAAGTGCATCCTGTTTTTGCTGTAACCGTCTCAACTCTCTAGAAGTTGCTATGTGGGTGAAATTATGATGTCATGCCAAGTTACAACCTTTTCGGAGATCATTGTACTGCTTTTCCAATTCAGGGTCATTTAGCTCAAAATAAATCATTAAATGCATGAAAAATATCAAATGAAGTCAGAAAGGGTTGAAAATTGATGATGTGCCTTTGAATGGTGCATATTGAACACACAAAAAGTATGGAGTTAAAATATGTTATTACAAATGAAATCCCTTTGTAATAGATGAGTTTTCGTCCGAAACACTCATACTTCTTATGAGATTGTCCAATTTGTACACGAAGTGCATCCAGTTTTTACCGTAACCCTCTCAACTCTCTAGAAGTTTCTATGTGGGTGAAATTATGATGTCATGCCAAGTTCCAACCTTTTCAGAGTTCATTTGTACTGCTTTTCAAATTCAGGGTCATTTAGCTCAAAATAAATCATTAAATGCATGAAAAATATCAAATGAAGTCAGCAAGGGTTGAAAATTGATGATCTGCCTTTGAATGGTGCATATTGAACACACAAAAAGTATGGAGTTAAAATAAGTTATTAAAAATGAAATCCCTTTGTAATAGATGAGTTTTCGTCCGAAACCCTCATAGTTCTTATGAGATTCTCCAATTTGTACCCGAAGTGCATCCTGTTTTTGCTGTAACCCTCTCAACTCTCTAGAAGTTGCTATGTGGGTGAAATTATGATGTCATGCCAAGTTACAACCTTTTGGGAGATCATTGTACTGCTTTTCCAATTCAGGGTCATTTAGTTGAAAATAAATCATTAAATGCATGAAAAATATCAAATGAAGTCAGAAAGGGTTGAAAATTGATGATGTGCCTTTGAATGGTGCATATTGAACACACAAAAAGTATGGAGCTAAAATATGTTATTACAAATGAAATCCCTTTGTAATAGATGAGTTTTCGTCCGAAACACTCATACTTCTTATGAGATTGTCCAATTTGTACACGAAGTGCATCCAGTTTTTACCGTAACCCTCTCAACTCTCTAGAAGTTTCTATGTGGGTGAAATTATGATGTCATGCCAAGTTACAACCTTTTCAGAGTTCATTTGTACTGCTTTTCAAATTCAGGGTCATTTAGCTCAAAATAAATCATTAAATGCATGAAAAATATCAAATGAAGTCAGCAAGGGTTGAAAATTGATGATCTGCCTTTGAATGGTGCATATTGAACACACAAAAAGTATGGAGTTAAAATAAGTTATTAAAAATGAAATCCCTTTGTAATAGATGAGTTTTCGTCCGAAACCCTCATAGTTCTTATGAGATTCTCCAATTTGTACCCGAAGTGCATCCTGTTTTTGCTGTAACCCTCTCAACTCTCTAGAAGTTGCTATGTGGGTGAAATTTTGATGTCATGCCAAGTTACAACCTTTTCGGAGATCATTGTACTGCTTTTCCAATTCAGGGTCATTTAGTTGAAAATAAATCATTAAATGCATGAAAAATATCAAATGAAGTCACAAAGGGTTGAAAATTGATGATGTGCCTTTGAATGGTGCATATTGAACACACAAAAAGTATGGAGCTAAAATATGTTATTACAAATGAAATCCCTTTGTAATAGATGAGTTTTCGTCCGAAACACTCATACTTCTTATGAGATTGTCCAATTTGTACACGAAGTGCATCCAGTTTTTACCGTAACCCTCTCAACTCTCTAGAAGTTTCTATGTGGGTGAAATTATGATGTCATGCCAAGTTACAACCTTTTCAGAGTTCATTTGAACTGCTTTTCAAATTCAGGGTCATTTAGCTCAAAATAAATCATTAAATGCATGAAAAATATCAAATGAAGTCAGCAAGGGTTGAAAATTGATGATCTGCCTTTGAATGGTGCATATTGAACACACAAAAAGTATGGAGTTAAAATAAGTTATTAAAAATGAAATCCCGTTGTAATAGATGAGTTTTCCTCCCAAACAATCATACTTCTTATGAGATTGTGCAATTGGTACACGAAGTGCATCCAGTTTTTGCCGTAACCCTCTCAACTCTCTAGAAGTTGCTATGAGGGTGAAATTATGATGTCATGCCAGGTTACAACCATTTCAGAGTTAATGTGTACTGCTTTTCAAATTCAGGGTCATTTAGCTGAAAATAAATCATCAAATGTATGCAAAATACCAAATGAAGTCAGAAAGGGTTGAAAATTGATGATGTGCCTTTGAATGGTGCATATTGAACACACAAAAAGTATGGAGTTAAACTAAGTTATTAAAAATGAAATCCCTTTGTAATAGATGAGATTTCTTCCGAAACCCTCATACTTCTTATGAGATTGTCCAATTTGGACCCGAAGTGCATCCAGTTTTTACCGTAACCCTCTCAACTCTCTAGAAGTTTCTATGTGGGTGAAATTATGATGTCATGACAAGTTACAACCATTTAAGAGTTCATTTGTACTGCTTTTCAAATTCAGGGTCATTTAGCTCAAAATAAATCATTAAATGCATGAAAAATATCAAATGAAGTCAGAAAGGGTTGAAAATTGATGATGTGCCTTTGAATGGTGCATATTGAACACACAAAAAGTGTAGAGTTAAAATAAGTTATTAAAAGTGAAATCCCTTTTGTAACAGATGAGTATTCGTCCGAAACCCTCATACTTCTTATGAGATTGGCCAATTTGTACAAGAAGTGCATCCAGTTTTTGTCGTAACCCTCTGAACTCTCTTGAAGTTGCTATATGGGTGAAATTATGATGTCATGCCAAGTTACAACCTTTTCAGAGTTCATTTGTACTGCTTTTCAAATTCAGAGTCATTTAGCTCAAAATAGATCATTAAATGCATGAAAAATATCAAATGAAGTGAGAAAGGGTTGAAAATTAATGATGTGCCTTTTAATGGTGCATATGAAACAAACAAAAATTATGGAGTTAAAATAAGTTACTAAAAATGAAATCCCTTTGTAATAGATGAGTTTTCGTCTGAAACCCTCATACTTCTTATGAGATTGTCCAATTTGTACACGAAGTGCATCCAGTTTTTGCCGTAACCCTCTCAACTCTCTAGAAGTTGCTATGTGGGTGAAATTATGATGTCATGCCAAGTTACAACCTTTTCAGGGTTCATTTGTACTGCTTTTCAAATTCAGGGTCATTTAACTCAAAGTAAATCATTAAATGCATGAAAAATATCAAATGAAGTCAGAAAGGGTTGAAAATTGATGATGTGCCTTTGAATGGTGCATATTGAACACACAAAAAGTATGGAGTTAAAATAAGTTATTACAAATGAAATCCCTTTGTAATAGATGAGTTTTCGTCCGAAACCCTCATACTTCTTATGAGATTCTCCAATTTGTACCCGAAGTGCATCCAGTTTTTGCCGTAACCCTCTCAACTCTCTAGAAGTTGCTTTGTGGGTGAAATTATGATGTCATGCCAAGTTACAACCTTTTCGGAGTTCATTGTACTGCTTTTCCAATTCAGGGTCATTTAGCTCAAAATAAATCATTAAATGCATGAAAAATATCAAATGAAGTCAGAAAGGGTTGAAAATTGATGATGTGCCTTTGAATGGTGCATATTGAACACACAAAAAGTATGGAGTTAAAATAAGTTATTAAATATGAAATCCCTTTGTAATAGATGAGTTTTCGTCCGAAACCCTCATAGTTCTTATGAGATTCTCCAATTTGTACCCGAAGTGCATCCTGTTTTTGCTGTAACCGTCTCAACTCTCTAGAAGTTGATCTGTGGGTGAAATTATGATGTCATGCCAAGTTACAACCTTTTCGGAGATCATTGTACTGCTTTTCCAATTCAGGGTCATTTAGGTCAAAATAAATCATTAAATGCATGAAAAATATCAAATGAAGTCAGAAAGGGTTGAAAATTGATGATGTGCCTTTGAATGGTGGATATTGAACACACAAAAAGTATGGAGTTAAAATATGTTATTACAAATGAAATCCCTTTGTAATAGATGAGTTTTCGTCCGAAACACTCATACTTCTTATGAGATTGTCCAATTTGTACACGAAGTGCATCCAGTTTTTACCGTAACTCTCTCAACTCTCTAGAAGTTTCTATGTGGGTGAAATTATGATGTCATGCCAAGTTACAACCTTTTCAGAGTTCATTTGTACTGCTTTTCAAATTCAGGGTCATTTAGCTCAAAATAAATCATTAAATGCATGAAAAATATCAAATGAAGTCAGCAAGGGTTGAAAATTGATGATCTGCCTTTGAATGGTGCATATTGAACGCACAAAAAGTATGGAGTTAAAATAAGTTATTAAAAATGAAACCCCTTTGTAATAGATGAGTTTTCCTCCCAAACAATCATACTTCTTATGAGATTGTGCAATTGGTACACGAAGTGCATCCAGTTTTTGCCGTAGCCCTCTCAACTCTCTAGAAGTTGCTATGAGGGTGAAATTATGATGTCATGCCAGGTTACAACCATTTCAGAGTTAATGTGTACTGCTTTTCAAATTCAGGGTCATTTAGCTGAAAATAAATCATTAAATGTATGCAAAATACCAAATGAAGTCAGAAAGGGTTGAAAATTGATGATGTGCCTTTGAATGGTGCATATTGAACACACAAAAAGTATGGAGTTAAACTAAGTTATTAAAAATGAAATCCCTTTGTAATAGATGAGATTTCGTCCGAAACCCTCATACTTCTTATGAGATTGTCCAATTTGGACCCGAAGTGCATCCAGTTTTTACCGTAACCCTCTCAACTCTCTAGAAGTTTCTATGTGGGTGAAATTATGATGTCATGACAAGTTACAACCATTTAAGAGTTCATGTGTACTGCTTTTCAAATTCAGGGTCATTTAGCTCAAAATAAATCATTAAATGCATGAACAATATCAAATGAAGTCAGAAAGGGTTGAAAATTGATGATGTGCCTTTGAATGGTGCATATTGAACACACAAAAAGTGTAGAGTTAAAATAAGTTATTAAAAGTGAAATCCATTTTGTAACAGATGAGTATTCGTCCGAAACCCTCATACTTCTTATGAGATTGGCCAATTTGTACAAGAAGTGCATCCAGTTTTTGTCATAACCCTCTCAACTCTCTTGAAGTTGCCATATGGGTGAAATTATGATGTCATGCCAAGTTACGACCTTTTCAGAGTTCATTTGTACTGCTTTTCAAATTCAGGGTCATTTAGCTCAAAATAAATCATTAAATGCATGAAAAATATCAAATGAAGTCAGAAAGGGTTGAAAATTGATGATGTGCCTTTTAATGGTGCATATGAAACAAACAAAAATTATGGAGTTAAAATAAGTTATTAAAAATGAAATCCCTTTGTAATAGATGAGTTTTCATCTGAAACCCTCATACTTCTTATGAGATTGTCCAATTTGTACACGAAGTGCATCCAGTTTTTGCCGTAACCCTCTCAACTCTCTAGAAGTTGCTATGTGGGTGAAATTATGATGTCATGCCAAGTTACAACCTTTTCAGGGTTCATTTGTACTGCTTTTCAAATTCAGGGTCATTTAGCTCAAAATAAATCATTAAATGCATGAAAAATATCAAATGAAGTCAGAAAGGGTTGAAAATTGATGATGTGCCTTTGAAAGGTGCATATTGAACACACAAAAAGTATGGAGTTAAAATAAGTTATTACAAATGAAATCCCTTTGTAATAGATGAGTTTTCGTCCGAAACCCTCATACTTCTTATGAGATTCTCCAATTTGTACCCGAAGTGCATCCAGTTTTTGCCGTAACCCTCTCAACTCTCTAGAAGTTGCTCTGTGGGTGAAATTATGATGTCATGCCAAGTTACAACCTTTTCGGAGTTCATTGTACTGCTTTTCCAATTCAGGGTCATTTAGCTCAAAATAAATCATTAAATGCATGAAAAATATCAAATGAAGTCAGAAAGGGTTGAAAATTGATGATGTGCCTTTGAATGGTGCATATTGAACACACAAAAAGTATGGAGTTAAAATAAGTTATTAAAAATGAAATCCCTTTGTAATAGATGAGTTTTCGTCCGAAACCCTCATACTTCTTATGAGATTGTCCAATTGGTACACGAAGTGCATCCAGTTTTTGCCGTAACCCTCTCAACTCTCTATCAGTTGCTATGTGGGTGAAATTATGATGTCATGCCAGGTTACAACCATTTCAGAGTTAATGTGTACTGCTTTTCAAATTCAGGGTCATTTAGCTCAAAACAAATCATTAAATGTATGCAAAATACCAAATGAAGTCAGAAAGGGTTGAAAATTGATGATGTGCCTTTGAATGGTGCATATTGAACACACAAAAAGTATGGAGTTAAACTAAGTTATTAAAAATGAAATCCCATTGTAATAGATGAGATTTCGTCCGAAACCCTCATACTTCTTATGAGATTGTCCAATTTGGACCCGAAGTGCATCCAGTTTTTACCGTAACCCTCTCAACTCTCTAGAAGTTTCTATGTGGGTGAAATTATGATGTCATGACAAGTTACAACCATTTAAGAGTTCATTTGTACTGCTTTTCAAATTCAGGGTCATTTAGCTCAAAATAAATCATTAAATGCATGAAAAATATCAAATGAAGTCAGAAAGGGTTGAAAATTGATGATGTGCCTTTGAATGGTGCATATTGAACACACAAAAAGTGTAGAGTTAAAATAAGTTATTAAAAGTGAAATCCCTTTTGTAACAGATGAGTATTCGTCCGAAACCCTCATACTTCTTATGAGATTGGCCAATTTGTACAAGAAGTGCATCCAGTTTTTGTCGTAACCCTCTCAACTCTCTTGAAGTTGCTATATGGGTGAAATTATGATGTCATGCCAAGTTACAACCTTTTCAGAGTTCATTTGTACTGCTTTTCAAATTCAGGGTCATTTAGCTCAAAATAAATCATTAAATGCATGAAAAATATCAAATGAAGTCAGAAAGGGTTGAAAATTGATGATGTGCCTTTTAATGGTGCATATGAAACAAACAAAAATTATGGAGTTAAAATAAGTTATTAAAAATGAAATCCCTTTGTAATAGATGAGTTTTTATCCAAAACCCTCATACTTCTTATGAGATTGTCCAATTTGTACACGAAGTGCATCCAGTTTTTGCCGTAACCCTCTCAACTCTCTAGAAGTTTCTATGTGGGTCAAATTATGATGTCATGCCAAGTTACAACCTTTTGAGGGTTCATTTGTACTGCTTTTCAAATTCAGGGTCATTTAGCTCAAAATAAATCATTAAATGCATGAAAAATATCAAATGAAGTCAGAAAGGGTTGAAAATTGATGATGTGCCTTTGAATGGTCCATATTGAACACACAAAAAGTATGGAGTTAAAATAAGTTATTAAAAATGAAATCCCTTTGTAATAGATGAGTTTTCGTCCGAAACCCTCATACTTCTTATGAGATTCTCCAATTTGTACCCGAAGTGCATCCAGTTTTTGCCGTAACCCTCTCAACTTTCTAGAAGTTGCTTTGTGGGTGAAATTATGATGTCATGCCAAGTTACAACCTTTTCGGATTTCATTGTACTGCTTTTCCAATTCAGGGTCATTTAGCTCAAAATAAATCATTAAATGCATGAAAAATATCAAATGAAGTCAGAAAGGGTTGAAAATTGATGATGTGCCTTTGAATGGTGCATATTGAACACACAAAAAGTATGGAGTTAAAATAAGTTATTAAAAATGAAATCCCTTTGTAATAGATGAGTTTTCGTCCGAAACCCTCATACTTCTTATGAGATTCTCCAATTTGTACACGAAGTGCATCCAGTTTTTGCCGTAACCCTCTCAACTCTCTAGAAGTTGCTATGTGGGTGAAATTATGATGTCATGCCAAGTTACAACCTTTTCAGAGTTAATTTGTACGGCTTTTCAAATTCAGGGTCATTTAGCTCAAAATGAATCATTAGATGCATGAAAAATATCAAATGAAGTCAGAAAGGATTGAAAATTGATTATGTGCCTTTGAATGGTGCATATTGAACACACAAAAAGTATGGAGTTAAAATAAGTTATTAAAAAAGAAATCCCTTTGTAATAGATGAGTTTTCGTCCGAAACCCTCATACTTCTTATGAGATTGTCCACTTTGTACACGAAGTGCATCCAGTTTTTACCGTAACCCTCTCAACTCTCTAGAAGTTGCTATGTGGGTGAAATTATGATGTCATGCCAAGTTACAACCTTTTCAGGGTTCATTTGTACTGCTTTTCAAATTCAGGGTCATTTAGCTCAAAATAAATCATTAAATGCATGAAAAATATCAAATGAAGTCAGAAAGGGTTGAAATTGATGATGTGCCTTTGAATGGTGCATATTGAACACACAAAAAGTATGGAGTTAAAATAAGTTATTAAAAAAGAAATCCCTTTGTAATAGATGAGTTTTCGTCCGAAACCCTCATACTTCTTATGAGATTGTCCAATTTGTACACGAAGTGCATCCAGTTTTTACCGTAACCCTCTCAACTCTCTAGAAGTTTCTATGTGGGTGAAATTATGATGTCATGACAAGTTACAACCATTTAAGAGTTCATTTGTACTGCTTTTCAAATTCAGGGTCATTTAGCTCAAAATAAATCATTAAATGCATGAAAAATATCAAATGAAGTCAGAAAGGGTTGAAAATTGATGATGTGCCTTTGAATGGTGCATATTGAACACACAAAAAGTGTAGAGTTAAAATAAGTTATTAAAAATGAAATCCCTTTGTAATAGATGAGTTTTCGTCCGAAACCCTCATACTTCTTATGAGATTGTCCAATTTGTACACGAAGTGCATCCAGTTTTTGCCGTAACCCTCTCAACTCTCTAGAAGTTTCTATGTGGGTCAAATTATGATGTCATGCCAAGTTACAACCTTTTCAGGGTTCATTTGTACTGCTTTTCAAATTCAGGGTCATTTAGCTCAAAATAAATCATTAAATGCATGAAAAATATCAAATGAAGTCAGAAAGGGTTGAAAATTGATGATGTGCCTTTGAATGGTCCATATTGAACACACAAAAAGTATGGAGTTAAAATAAGTTATTAAAAATGAAATCCCTTTGTAATAGATGAGTTTTCGTCCGAAACCCTCATACTTCTTATGAGATTCTCCAATTTGTACCCGAAGTGCATCCAGTTTTTGCCGTAACCCTCTCAACTCTCTAGAAGTTGCTTTGTGGGTGAAATTATGATGTCATGCCAAGTTACAACCTTTTCGGATTTCATTGTACTGCTTTTCCAATTCAGGGTCATTTAGCTCAAAATAAATCATTAAATGCATGAAAAATATCAAATGAGATCAGAAAGGGTTGAAAATTGATGATGTGCCTTTGAATGGTGCATATAGAACACAAAAAAAGTATGGAGTTAAAATAAGTTATTAAAAATGAAATCCCTTTGTAATAGATGAGTTTTCGTCCGAAACCCTCATACTTCTTATGAGATTCTCCAATTTGTACACGAAGTGCATCTAGTTTTTGCGGTAACCCTCTCAACTCTCTAGAAGTTGCTATGTGGGTGAAATTATGATGTCATGCCAAGTTACAACCTTTTCAGAGTTCATTTGTACGGCTTTTCAAATTCAGGGTCATTTAGCTCAAAATAAATCATTAGATGCATGAAAAATATCAAATGAAGTCAGAAAGGGTTGAAAATTGATTATGTGCCTTTGAATGGTGCATATTGAACACACAAAAAGTATGGAGTTAAAATAAGTTATTAAAAAAGAAATCCCATTGTAATAGATGAGTTTTCGTCCGAATCCCTCATACTTCTTATGAGATTGTCCACTTTGTACACGATGTGCATCCAGTTTTTACCGTAACCCTCTCAACTCTCTAGAAGTTTCTATGTGGGTGAAATTATGATGTCATGCCAAGTTACAACCATTTAAGAGTTCATTTGTACTGCTTTTCAAATTCAGGGTCACTTAGCTCAAAATAAATCATTAAATGCATGAAAAATATCAAATGAAGTCAGAAAGGGTTGAAAATTGATGATGTGCCTTTGAATGGTGCATATTGAACCCACAAAAAGTATGGAGTTAAAATAAGTTATTAAAAATGAAATCCCTTTGTAACAGATGAGTATTCGTCCAAAACCCTCATACTTATTATGAGATTCTCAAATTTGTACCCGAAGTGCATCTAGTTTTTGCCGTAACCCTCTCAACTCTCTAGAAGTTGCTATGTGGGTGAAATTATGATGTCATGCCAAGTTACAACCTTTTCGGAGTTCATTGTACTGCTTTTCCAATTCAGGGTCATTTAGCTCAAAATAAATCATTAAATGCATGAAAACTATCAAATGAAGTCAGAAAGGGTTGAAAATTGATGATGTGCCTTTTAATGGTGCATATGAAACAAACAAAAATTATGGAGTTAAAATAAGTTATTAAAAATGAAATCCCTTTGTAATAGATGAGTTTTCGTCCGAAACCCTCATACTTCTTATGAGATTGTCCAATTTGTACACGAAGTGCATCCAGTTTTTGCCGTAACCCTCTCAACTCTCTAGAAGTTGCTATGTGGGTGAAATTATGATGTCATGCCAAGTTACAACCTTTTCAGGGTTCATTTGTACTGCTTTTCAAATTCAGGGTCATTTAGCTCAAAATAAATCATTAAATGCATGAAAAATATCAAATGAAGTCAGAAAGGGTTGAAATTGATGATGTGCCTTTGAATGGTGCATATTGAACACACAAAAAGTATGGAGTTAAAATAAGTTATTAAAAAAGAAATCCCTTTGTAATAGATGAGTTTTCGTCCGAAACCCTCATACTTCTTATGAGATTGTCCAATTTGTACACGAAGTGCATCCAGTTTTTACCGTAACCCTCTCAACTCTCTAGAAGTTTCTATGTGGGTGAAATTATGATGTCATGACAAGTTACAACCATTTAAGAGTTCATTTGTACTGCTTTTCAAATTCAGGGTCATTTAGCTCAAAATAAATCATTAAATGCATGAAAAATATCAAATGAAGTCAGAAAGGGTTGAAAATTGATGATGTGCCTTTGAATGGTGCATATTGAACACACAAAAAGTGTACAGTTAAAATAAGTTATTAAAAGTGAAATCCCTTTTGTAACAGCTGAGTATTCGTCCAAAACCCTCATACTTGTTATGAGATTGGCCAATTTGTACACGAAGTGCATCCAGTTTTTGTCGTAACCCTCTCAACTCTCTTCAAGTTGCTATATGGGTGAAATTATGATGTCATGCCAAGTTAAACCTTTTCAGAGTTCATTTGTACTGCTTTTCAAATTCAGGGTCATTTAGCTCAAAATAAATCATTAAATGCATGAAAAATATCAAATGAAGTCAGAAAGGGTTGAAAATTGATGATGTGCCTTTTAATGGTGCATATGAAACAAACAAAAATTATGGAGTTAAAATAAGTTATTAAAAATGAAATCCCTTTGTAATAGATGAGTTTTCGTCCGAAACCCTCATACTTCTTATGAGATTGTCCAATTTGTACACGAAGTACATCCATTTTTTGCCGTAACCCTCTCAACTCTCTAGAAGTTGCTATGTGGGTGAAATTGTGATGTCATGCCAAGTTACAACCTTTTTAGGGTTCATTTCTACTGCTTTTCAAATTCAGGGTCATTTAGCTCAAAATAAATCATTAAATGCATGAAAAATATCAAATGAAGTCAGAAAGGGTTGAAAATTGATGATGTGCCTTTGAATGGTGCATATTGAACACACAAAAAGTATGGAGTTAAAATAAGTTATTAAAAATGAAATCCCTTTGTAATAGATGAGTTTTCGTCCGAAACCCTCATACTTCTTATGAGATTGTCCAATTTGTACACGAAGTGCATCCAGTTTTTACCGTAACCCTCTCAACTCTCTAGAAGTTTCTATGTGGGTGAAATTATGATGTCATGACAAGTTACAACCATTTAAGAGTTCATTTGTACTGCTTTTGAAATTCAGGGTCATTTACCTCAAAATAAATCATTAAATGCATGAAAAATATCAAATGAAGTCAGAAAGGGTTGACAATTGATGATGTGCCTTTGAATGGTGCATATTGAACACACAAAAAGTGTAGAGTTAAAATAAGTTATTAAAAGTGAAATCCCTTTTGTAACAGATGAGTATTCGTCCAAAACCGTCATACTTGTTATGAGATTGGCCAATTTGTACACGAAGTGCATCCAGTTTTTGTCGTAACCCTCTCAACTCTCTTGAAGTTGCTATATGGGTGAAATTATGATGTCATGCCAAGTTACAACCTTTTCAGAGTTCATTTGTACTGCTTTTCAAATTCAGGGTCATTTAGCTCAAAATAAATCATTAAATGCATGAAAAATATCAAATGAAGTCAGAAAGGGTTGAAAATTGAAGATGTGCCTTTTAATGGTGCATATGAAACAAACAAAAATTATGGAGTTAAAATAAGTTATTAAAAATGAAATCCCTTTGTAATAGATGAGTTTTCGTCCGAAACCCTCATACTTCTTATGAGATTGTCCAATTTGTACACGAAGTGCATCCATTTTTTGCCGTAACCCTCTCAACTCTCAAGAAGTTGCTATGTGGGTGAAATTGTGATGTCATGCCAAGTTACAACCTTTTCAGGGTTCATTTGTACTGCTTTTCAAATTCAGGGTCATTTAGCTCAAAATAAATCATTAAATGCATGAAAAATATCAAATGAAGTGAGAAAGTGTTGAAAATTGATGATGTGCCTTTGAATGGTGCATATTGAACACACAAAAAGTATGGAGTTAAAATAAGTTATTAAAAATGAAATCCCTTTGTAATAGATGAGTTTTCGTCCGAAACCCTCATACTTCTTATGAGATTCTCCAATTTGTACCCGAAGTGCATCTAGTTTTTGCCGTAACCCTCTCAACTCTCTAGAAGTTGCTATGTGGGTGAAATTATGATGTCATGCCAAGTTACAACCTTTTCGGAGTTCATTGTACTGCTTTTTCCAATTCAGGGTCATTTAGCTCAAAATAAATCATTAAATGCATGAAAACTATCAAATGAAGTCAGAAAGGGTTGAAAATTGATGATGTGCCCTTTAATGGTGCATATGAAACAAAAAAAATTATGGAGTTAAAATAAGTTATTAAAAATGAAATCCCTTTGTAATAGATGAGTTTTCGTCCGAAACCCTCATACTTCTTATGAGATTGTCCAATTTGTACACGAAGTGTATCCAGTTTTTGCCGTAACCCTCTCAACTCTCTAGAAGTTGCTATCTGGGTGAAATTATGATGTCATGCCAGGTTACAACCTCTTCAGGGTTCACTTGTACTGCTTTTCAAATGCAGGGTCATTTAGCTCAAAATAAATCATTAAATGCATGAAAAATATCAAATGAAGTCAGAAAGGGTTGAAAATTGATGATGTGCCTTTGAATGGTGCATATTGAACACACAAAAAGTATGGACTTAAAATAAGTTATTAAAAATGAGATCCCTTTGTAATACATGGATTTTCGTCCCAAACAATCATACCTCTTATGAGATTGTCCAATTTGTACACGAAGTGCATCCAGCTTTTGCCGTAACCCTCTCAACTCTCTAGAAGTTTCTATGTGGGTGAAATTATGATGTCATGCCAACTTACAACCTTTTCAGAGTTTATTTTGTACCGCTTTTCAAATTCAAGGTCATTTAGCTCAAAATAAATCATTAAATGCATGAAAAATAACAAATAAAGTCAGAAAGGGCTGGAAATTGATGATGTGCCTTTGAATGCTGCGTATTTAACACACAAAAAGTATGGAGATAAAATAAGTTATTAAAAATGAAATCCCTTTGTAATAGATGAGTTTTCGTCCGGAACCCTCATACTTCTTATGAGATTGTTCAATTTGTACACGAAGTGCATCCAGTTTTTGCCGTAACCCTCTCAACTCTCTAGAAGTTGCTATGTGGGTGAAATTATGATGTCATGCCAGGTTACAACCTTTTCAGGGTTCACTTGTACTGCTTTTCAAATGCAGGGTCATTTAGCTCAAAATAAATCATTAAATGCATGAAAAATATCAAATGAAGTCAGAAAGGGTTGAAAATTGATGATGTGCCTTTGAATGGTGCATATTGAACACACAAAAAGTATGGACTTAAAATAAGTTATTAAAAATGAGATCCCTTTGTAATAGATGGATTTTCGTCCCAAACAATCATACCTCTTATGAGATTGTCCAATTTGTACACGAAGTGCATCCAGCTTTTGCCGTAACCCTCTCAACTCTCTAGAAGTTTCTATGTGGGTGAAATTATGATGTCATGCCAACTTACAACCTTTTCAGAGTTTATTTGTACCGCTTTTCAAATTCAGGGTCATTTAGCTCAAAATAAATCATTAAATGCATGAAAAATAACAAATAAAGTCAGAAAGGGCTGAAAATTGATGATGTGCCTTTGAATGCTGCGTATTTAACACACAAAATGTATGGAGATAAAATAAGTTATTAAAAATGAAATCCCTTTGTAATAGATGAGTTTTCGTCCGGAACCCTCATACTTCTTATCAGATTGTTCAATTTGTACGCGAAGTGCATCCAGTTTTTGCCATAACCCTCTCAACTCTCCAGAAGTTGCTATGTGGGTCAAATTATGATGTGACGCCAAGTCACAACCTTTTCAGGGTTCATTAGTACTGCTTTTCAAATTCAGGGTCATTTAGCTCAAAATAAATCATTAAATGCATGAAAAATATCAAATGAAGTCAGAAAGGGTTGAAAATTGATGATGTGCCTTTTAATGGTGCATATGAAACAAACAAAAATTATGGAGTTAAAATAAGTTATTAAAATGAAATCCCTTTGTAATAGATGAGTTTTCGTCCGAAACCCTCATACTTCTTCTGAGATTGTCCAATTTGTACACGAAGTGCATCCATTTTTTGCCGTAACCCTCTCAACTCTCTAGAAGTTGCTATGTGGGTGAAATTGTGATGTCATGCCAAGTTACAACCTTTTCAGGGTTCATTTCTACTGCTTTTCAAATTCAGGGTCATTTAGCTCAAAATAAATCATTAAATGCATGAAAAATATCAAATGAAGTCAGAAAGGGTTGAAAATTGATGATGTGCCTTTGAATGGTGCATATTGAACACACAAAAAGTATGGAGTTAAAATAAGTTATTAAAAATGAAATCCCTTTGTAATAGATGAGTTTTCGTCCGAAACCCTCATACTTCTTATGAGATTGTCCAATTTGTACACGAAGTGCATCCAGTTTTTACCGTAACCCTCTCAACTCTCTAGAAGTTTCTATGTGGGTGAAATTATGATGTCATGACAAGTTACAACCATTTAAGAGTTCATTTGTACTGCTTTTGAAATTCAGGGTCATTTACCTCAAAATAAATCATTAAATGCATGAAAAATATCAAATGAAGTCAGAAAGGGTTGAAAATTGATGATGTGCCTTTGAATGGTGCATATTGAACACACAAAAATTGTAGAGTTAAAATAAGTTATTAAAAGTGAAATCCCTTTTGTAACAGATGAGTATTCGTCCAAAACCGTCATACTTGTTATGAGATTGGCCAATTTGTACACGAAGTGCATCCAGTTTTTGTCGTAACCCTCTCAACTCTCTTGAAGTTGCTATATGGGTGAAATTATGATGTCATGCCAAGTTACAACCTTTTCAGAGTTCATTTGTACTGCTTTTCAAATTCAGGGTCATTTAGCTCAAAATAAATCATTAAATGCATGAAAAATGTCAAATGAAGTCAGAAAGGGTTGAAAATTGATGATGTGCCTTTTAATGGTGCATATGAAACAAACAAAAATTATGGAGTTAAAATAAGTTATTAAAAATGAAATCCCTTTGTAATAGATGAGTTTTCGTCCGAAACCCTCATACTTCTTATGAGATTGTCCAATTTGTACACGAAGTACATCCATTTTTTGCCGTAACCCTCTCAACTCTCTAGAAGTTGCTATGTGGGTGAAATTGTGATGTCATGCCAAGTTACAACCTTTTTAGGGTTCATTTCTACTGCTTTTCAAATTCAGGGTCATTTAGCTCAAAATAAATCATTAAATGCATGAAAAATATCAAATGAAGTCAGAAAGGGTTGAAAATTGATGATGTGCCTTTGAATGGTGCATATTGAACACACAAAAAGTATGGAGTTAAAATAAGTTATTAAAAATGAAATCCCTTTGTAATAGATGAGTTTTCGTCCGAAACCCTCATACTTCTTATGAGATTGTCCAATTTGTACACGAAGTGCATCCAGTTTTTGTCGTAACCCTCTCAACTCTCTTGAAGTTGCTATATGGGTGAAATTATGATGTCATGCCAAGTTACAACCTTTTCAGAGTTCATTTGTACTGCTTTTCAAATTCAGGGTCATTTAGCTCAAAATAAATCATTAAATGCATGAAAAATATCAAATGAAGTCAGAAAGGGTTGAAAATTGATGATGTGCCTTTTAATGGTGCATATGAAACAAACAAAAATTATGGAGTTAAAATAAGTTATTAAAAATGAAATCCCTTTGTAATAGATGAGTTTTCGTCCGAAACCCTCATACTTCTTATGAGATTGTCCAATTTGTACACGAAGTACATCCATTTTTTGCCGTAACCCTCTCAACTCTCTAGAAGTTGCTATGTGGGTGAAATTGTGATGTCATGCCAAGTTACAACCTTTTTAGGGTTCATTTCTACTGCTTTTCAAATGCAGGGTCATTTAGCTCAAAATAAATCATTAAATGCATGAAAAATATCAAATGAAGTCAGAAAGGGTTGAAAATTGATGATGTGCCTTTGAATGGTGCATATTGAACACACAAAAAGTATGGACTTAAAATAAGTTATTAAAAATGAGATCCCTTTGTAATAGATGGATTTTCGTCCCAAACAATCATACCTCTTATGAGATTGTCCAATTTGTACACGAAGTGCATCCAGCTTTTGCCGTAACCCTCTCAACTCTCTAGAAGTTTCTATGTGGGTGAAATTATGATGTCATGCCAACTTACAACCTTTTCAGAGTTTATTTGTACCGCTTTTCAAATTCAGGGTCATTTAGCTCAAAATAAATCATTAAATGCATGAAAAATAACAAATAAAGTCAGAAAGGGCTGAAAATTGATGATGTGCCTTTGAATGCTGCGTATTTAACACACAAAATGTATGGAGATAAAATAAGTTATTAAAAATGAAATCCCTTTGTAATAGATGAGTTTTCGTCCGGAACCCTCATACTTCTTATCAGATTGTTCAATTTGTACGCGAAGTGCATCCAGTTTTTGCCATAACCCTCTCAACTCTCCAGAAGTTGCTATGTGGGTCAAATTATGATGTGACGCCAAGTCACAACCTTTTCAGGGTTCATTAGTACTGCTTTTCAAATTCAGGGTCATTTAGCTCAAAATAAATCATTAAATGCATGAAAAATATCAAATGAAGTCAGAAAGGGTTGAAAATTGATGATGTGCCTTTTAATGGTGCATATGAAACAAACAAAAATTATGGAGTTAAAATAAGTTATTAAAAATGAAATCCCTTTGTAATAGATGAGTTTTCGTCCGAAACCCTCATACTTCTTATGAGATTGTCCAATTTGTACACGAAGTGCATCCATTTTTTGCCGTAACCCTCTCAACTCTCTAGAAGTTGCTATGTGGGTGAAATTGTGATGTCATGCCAAGTTACAACCTTTTCAGGGTTCATTTCTACTGCTTTTCAAATTCAGGGTCATTTAGCTCAAAATAAATCATTAAATGCATGAAAAATATCAAATGAAGTCAGAAAGGGTTGAAAATTGATGATGTGCCTTTGAATGGTGCATATTGAACACACAAAAAGTATGGAGTTAAAATAAGTTATTAAAAATGAAATCCCTTTGTAATAGATGAGTTTTCGTCCGAAACCCTCATACTTCTTATGAGATTGTCCAATTTGTACACGAAGTGCATCCAGTTTTTACCGTAACCCTCTCAACTCTCTAGAAGTTTCTATGTGGGTGAAATTATGATGTCATGACAAGTTACAACCATTTAAGAGTTCATTTGTACTGCTTTTGAAATTCAGGGTCATTTACCTCAAAATAAATCATTAAATGCATGAAAAATATCAAATGAAGTCAGAAAGGGTTGAAAATTGATGATGTGCCTTTGAATGGTGCATATTGAACACACAAAAATTGTAGAGTTAAAATAAGTTATTAAAAGTGAAATCCCTTTTGTAACAGATGAGTATTCGTCCAAAACCGTCATACTTGTTATGAGATTGGCCAATTTGTACACGAAGTGCATCCAGTTTTTGTCGTAACCCTCTCAACTCTCTTGAAGTTGCTATATGGGTGAAATTATGATGTCATGCCAAGTTACAACCTTTTCAGAGTTCATTTGTACTGCTTTTCAAATTCAGGGTCATTTAGCTCAAAATAAATCATTAAATGCATGAAAAATATCAAATGAAGTCAGAAAGGGTTGAAAATTGATGATGTGCCTTTTAATGGTGCATATGAAACAAACAAAAATTATGGAGTTAAAATAAGTTATTAAAAATGAAATCCCTTTGTAATAGATGAGTTTTCGTCCGAAACCCTCATACTTCTTATGAGATTGTCCAATTTGTACACGAAGTACATCCATTTTTTGCCGTAACCCTCTCAACTCTCTAGAAGTTGCTATGTGGGTGAAATTGTGATGTCATGCCAAGTTACAACCTTTTTAGGGTTCATTTCTACTGCTTTTCAAATTCAGGGTCATTTAGCTCAAAATAAATCATTAAATGCATGAAAAATATCAAATGAAGTCAGAAAGGGTTGAAAATTGATGATGTGCCTTTGAATGGTGCATATTGAACACACAAAAAGTATGGAGTTAAAATAAGTTATTAAAAATGAAATCCCTTTGTAATAGATGAGTTTTCGTCCGAAACCCTCATACTTCTTATGAGATTGTCCAATTTGTACACGAAGTGCATCCAGTTTTTACCGTAACCCTCTCAACTCTCTAGAAGTTTCTATGTGGGTGAAATTATGATGTCATGACAAGTTACAACCATTTAAGAGTTCATTTGTACTGCTTTTGAAATTCAGGGTCATTTACCTCAAAATAAATCATTAAATGCATGAAAAATATCAAATGAAGTCAGAAAGGGTTGCCAATTGATGACGTGCCTTTGAATGGTGCATATTGAACACACAAAAAGTGTAGAGTTAAAATAAGTTATTAAAAGTGAAATCCCTTTTGTAACAGATGAGTATTCGTCCAAAACCGTCATACTTGTTATGAGATTGGCCAATTTGTACACGAAGTGCATCCAGTTTTTGTCGTAACCCTCTCAACTCTCTTGAAGTTGCTATATGGGTGAAATTATGATGTCATGCCAAGTTACAACCTTTTCAGAGTTCATTTGTACTGCTTTTCAAATTCAGGGTCATTTAGCTCAAAATAAATCATTAAATGCATGAAAAATATCAAATGAAGTCAGAAAGGGTTGAAAATTGATGATGTGCCTTTTAATGGTGCATATGAAACAAACAAAAATTATGGAGTTAAAATAAGTTATTAAAAATGAAATCCCTTTGTAATAGATGAGTTTTCGTCCGAAACCCTCATACTTCTTATGAGATTGTCCAATTTGTACACGAAGTGCATCCATTTTTTGCCGTAACCCTCTCAACTCTCAAGAAGTTGCTATGTGGGTGAAATTGTGATGTCATGCCAAGTTACAACCTTTTCAGGGTTCATTTGTACTGCTTTTCAAATTCAGGGTCATTTAGCTCAAAATAAATCATTAAATGCATGAAAAATATCAAATGAAGTGAGAAAGTGTTGAAAATTGATGATGTGCCTTTGAATGGTGCATATTGAACACACAAAAAGTATGGAGTTAAAATAAGTTATTAAAAATGAAATCCCTTTGTAATAGATGAGTTTTCGTCCGAAACCCTCATACTTCTTATGAGATTCTCCAATTTGTACCCGAAGTGCATCTAGTTTTTGCCGTAACCCTCTCAACTCTCTAGAAGTTGCTATGTGGGTGAAATTATGATGTCATGCCAAGTTACAACCTTTTCGGAGTTCATTGTACTGCTTTTTCCAATTCAGGGTCATTTAGCTCAAAATAAATCATTAAATGCATGAAAACTATCAAATGAAGTCAGAAAGGGTTGAAAATTGATGATGTGCCCTTTAATGGTGCATATGAAACAAAAAAAATTTATGGAGTTAAAATAAGTTATTAAAAATGAAATCCCTTTGTAATAGATGAGTTTTCGTCCGAAACCCTCATACTTCTTATGAGATTGTCCAATTTGTACACGAAGTGTATCCAGTTTTTGCCGTAACCCTCTCAACTCTCTAGAAGTTGCTATGTGGGTGAAATTATGATGTCATGCCAGGTTACAACCTCTTCAGGGTTCACTTGTACTGCTTTTCAAATGCAGGGTCATTTAGCTCAAAATAAATCATTAAATGCATGAAAAATATCAAATGAAGTCAGAAAGGGTTGAAAATTGATGATGTGCCTTTGAATGGTGCATATTGAACACACAAAAAGTATGGACTTAAAATAAGTTATTAAAAATGAGATCCCTTTGTAATACATGGATTTTCGTCCCAAACAATCATACCTCTTATGAGATTGTCCAATTTGTACACGAAGTGCATCCAGCTTTTGCCGTAACCCTCTCAACTCTCTAGAAGTTTCTATGTGGGTGAAATTATGATGTCATGCCAACTTACAACCTTTTCAGAGTTTATTTGTACCGCTTTTCAAATTCAAGGTCATTTAGCTCAAAATAAATCATTAAATGCATGAAAAATAACAAATAAAGTCAGAAAGGGCTGGAAATTGATGATGTGCCTTTGAATGCTGCGTATTTAACACACAAAAAGTATGGAGATAAAATAAGTTATTAAAAATGAAATCCCTTTGTAATAGATGAGTTTTCGTCCGGAACCCTCATACTTCTTATGAGATTGTTCAATTTGTACACGAAGTGCATCCAGTTTTTGCCGTAACCCTCTCAACTCTCTAGAAGTTGCTATGTGGGTGAAATTATGATGTCATGCCAGGTTACAACCTTTTCAGGGTTCACTTGTACTGCTTTTCAAATGCAGGGTCATTTAGCTCAAAATAAATCATTAAATGCATGAAAAATATCAAATGAAGTCAGAAAGGGTTGAAAATTGATGATGTGCCTTTGAATGGTGCATATTGAACACACAAAAAGTATGGACTTAAAATAAGTTATTAAAAATGAGATCCCTTTGTAATAGATGGATTTTCGTCCCAAACAATCATACCTCTTATGAGATTGTCCAATTTGTACACGAAGTGCATCCAGCTTTTGCCGTAACCCTCTCAACTCTCTAGAAGTTTCTATGTGGGTGAAATTATGATGTCATGCCAACTTACAACCTTTTCAGAGTTTATTTGAACCGCTTTTCAAATTCAGGGTCATTTAGCTCAAAATAAATCATTAAATGCATGAAAAATAACAAATAAAGTCAGAAAGGGCTGAAAATTGATGATGTGCCTTTGAATGCTGCGTATTTAACACACAAAATGTATGGAGATAAAATAAGTTATTAAACATGAAATCCCTTTGTAATAGATGAGTTTTCGTCCGGAACCCTCATACTTCTTATCAGATTGTTCAATTTGTACGCGAAGTGCATCCAGTTTTTGCCATAACCCTCTCAACTCTCCAGAAGTTGCTATGTGGGTCAAATTATGATGTGACGCCAAGTCACAACCTTTTCAGGGTTCATTAGTACTGCTTTTCAAATTCAGGGTCATTTAGCTCAAAATAAATCATTAAATGCATGAAAAATATCAAATGAAGTCAGAAAGGGTTGAAAATTGATGATGTGCCTTTTAATGGTGCATATGAAACAAACAAAAATTATGGAGTTAAAATAAGTTATTAAAAATGAAATCCCTTTGTAATAGATGAGTTTTCGTCCGAAACCCTCATACTTCTTATGAGATTGTCCAATTTGTACACGAAGTACATCCATTTTTTGCCGTAACCCTCTCAACTCTCTAGAAGTTGCTATGTGGGTGAAATTGTGATGTCATGCCAAGTTACAACCTTTTTAGGGTTCATTTCTACTGCTTTTCAAATTCAGGGTCATTTAGCTCAAAATAAATCATTAAATGCATGAAAAATATCAAATGAAGTCAGAAAGGGTTGAAAATTGATGATGTGCCTTTGAATGGTGCATATTGAACACACAAAAAGTATGGAGTTAAAATAAGTTATTAAAAATGAAATCCCTTTGTAATAGATGAGTTTTCGTCCGAAACCCTCATACTTCTTATGAGATTGTCCAATTTGTACACGAAGTGCATCCAGTTTTTACCGTAACCCTCTCAACTCTCTAGAAGTTTCTATGTGGGTGAAATTATGATGTCATGACAAGTTACAACCATTTAAGAGTTCATTTGTACTGCTTTTGAAATTCAGGGTCATTTACCTCAAAATAAATCATTAAATGCATAAAAAATATCAAATGAAGTCAGAAAGGGTTGACAATTGATGATGTGCCTTTGAATGGTGCATATTGAACACACAAAAAGTGTAGAGTTAAAATAAGTTATTAAAAGTGAAATCCCTTTTGTAACAGATGAGTATTCGTCCAAAACCGTCATACTTCTTATGAGATTGTTCAATTTGTACACGAAGTGCATCCAGTTTTTGCCGTAACCCTCTCAACTCTCTAGAAGTTGCTATGTGGGTGAAATTATGATGTCATGCCAGGTTACAACCTTTTCAGGGTTCACTTGTACTGCTTTTCAAATGCAGGGTCATTTAGCTCAAAATAAATCATTAAATGCATGAAAAATATCAAATGAAGTCAGAAAGGGTTGAAAATTGATGATGTGCCTTTGAATGGTGCATATTGAACACACAAAAAGTATGGACTTAAAATAAGTTATTAAAAATGAGATCCCTTTGTAATAGATGGATTTTCGTCCCAAACAATCATACCTCTTATGAGATTGTCCAATTTGTACACGAAGTGCATCCAGCTTTTGCCGTAACCCTCTCAACTCTCTAGAAGTTTCTATGTGGGTGAAATTATGATGTCATGCCAACTTACAACCTTTTCAGAGTTTATTTGTACCGCTTTTCAAATTCAGGGTCATTTAGCTCAAAATAAATCATTAAATGCATGAAAAATAACAAATAAAGTCAGAAAGGGCTGAAAATTGATGATGTGCCTTTGAATGCTGCGTATTTAACACACAAAATGTATGGAGATAAAATAAGTTATTAAAAATGAAATCCCTTTGTAATAGATGAGTTTTCGTCCGGAACCCTCATACTTCTTATCAGATTGTTCAATTTGTACGCGAAGTGCATCCAGTTTTTGCCATAACCCTCTCAACTCTCCAGAAGTTGCTATGTGGGTGAAATTATGATGTGACGCCAAGTCACAACCTTTTCAGGGTTCATTAGTACTGCTTTTCAAATTCAGGGTCATTTAGCTCAAAATAAATCATTAAATGCATGAAAAATATCAAATGAAGTCAGAAAGGGTTGAAAATTGATGATGTGCCTTTTAATGGTGCATATGAAACAAACAAAAATTATGGAGTTAAAATAAGTTATTAAAAATGAGATCCCTTTGTAATAGATGAGTTTTCGTCCGAAACCCTCATACTTCTTATGAGATTGTCCAATTTGTACACGAAGTGCATCCATTTTTTGCCGTAACCCTCTCAACTCTCTAGAAGTTTCTATGTGGGTGAAATTGTGATGTCATGCCAAGTTACAACCTTTTCAGGGTTCATTTCTACTGCTTTTCAAATTCAGGGTCATTTAGCTCAAAATAAATCATTAAATGCATGAAAAATATCAAATGAAGTCAGAAAGGGTTGAAAATTGATGATGTGCCTTTGAATGGTGCATATTGAACACACAAAAAGTATGGAGTTAAAATAAGTTATTAAAAATGAAATCCCTTTGTAATAGATGAGTTTTCGTCCGAAACCCTCATACTTCTTATGAGATTGTCCAATTTGTACACGAAGTGCATCCAGTTTTTACCGTAACCCTCTCAACTCTCTAGAAGTTGCTATGTGGGTGAAATTATGATGTCATGACAAGTTACAACCATTTAAGAGTTCATTTGTACTGCTTTTGAAATTCAGGGTCATTTAGCTCAAAATAAATCATTAAATGCATGAAAAATATCAAATGAAGTCAGAAAGGGTTGAAAATTGATGATGTGCCTTTTAATGGTGCATATTGAACACACAAAAATTGTAGAGTTAAAATAAGTTATTAAAAGTGAAATCCCTTTTGTAACAGATGAGTATTCGTCCAAAACCCTCATACTTGTTATGAGATTGGCCAATTTGTACACGAAGTGCATCCAGTTTTTGTCGTAACCCTCTCAACTCTCTTGAAGTTGCTATATGGGTGAAATTATGATGTCATGCCAAGTTACAACCTTTTCAGAGTTCATTTGTACTGCTTTTCAAATTCAGGGTCATTTAGCTCAAAATAAATCATTAAATGCATGAAAAATATCAAATGAAGTCAGAAAGGGTTGAAAATTGATGATGTGCCTTTTAATGGTGCATATGAAACAAACAAAAATTATGGAGTTAAAATAAGTTATTAAAAATGAAATCCCTTTGTAATAGATGAGTTTTCGTCCGAAACCCTCATACTCCTTATGAGATTGTCCAATTTGTACACGAAGTGCATCCATTTTTTGCCGTAACCCTCTCAACTCTCTAGAAGTTGCTATGTGGGTGAAATTGTGATGTCATGCCAAGTTACAACCTTTTCAGGGTTCATTTGTACTGCTTTTCAAATTCAGGGTCATTTAGCTCAAAATAAATCATTAAATGCATGAAAAATATCAAATGAAGTCAGAAAGGGTTGAAAATTGATGATGTGCCTTTGAATGGTGCATATTGAACACACAAAAAGTATGGAGTTAAAATAAGTTATTTAAAATGAAATCCCTTTGTAATAGATGAGTTTTCGTCCGAAACCCTCATACTTCTTATGAGATTCTCCAATTTGTACCCGAAGTGCATCTAGTTTTTGCCGTAACCCTCTCAACTCTCTAGAAGTTGCTATGTGGGTGAAATTATGATGTCATGCCAAGTTACAACCTTTTCGGAGTTCATTGTACTGCTTTTTCCAATTCAGGGTCATTTAGCTCAAAACAAATCATTAAATGCATGAAAACTATCAAATGAAGTCAGAAAGGGTTGAAAATTGATGATGTGCCCTTTAATGGTGCATATGAAACAAAAAAAAATTATGGAGTTAAAATAAGTTATTAAAAATGAAATCCCTTTGTAATAGATGAGTTTTCGTCCGAAACCCTCATACTTCTTATGAGATTGTCCAATTTGTACACGAAGTGTATCCAGTTTTTGCCGTAACCCTCTCAACTCTCTAGAAGTTGCTATGTGGGTGAAATTATGATGTCATGCCAGGTTACAACCTTTTCAGGGTTCACTTGTACTGCTTTTCAAATGCAGGGTCATTTAGCTCAAAATAAATCATTAAATGCATGAAAAATATCAAATGAAGTCAGAAAGGGTTGAAAATTGATGATGTGCCTTTGAATGGTGCATATTGAACACACAAAAAGTATGGACTTAAAATAAGTTATTAAAAATGAGATCCCTTTGTAATAGATGGATTTTCGTCCCAAACAATCATACCTCTTATGAGATTGTCCAATTTGTACACGAAGTGCATCCAGCTTTTGCCGTAACCCTCTCAACTCTCTAGAAGTTTCTATGTGGGTGAAATTATGATGTCATGCCAACTTACAACCTTTTCAGAGTTTATTTGTACCGCTTTTCAAATTCAGGGTCATTTAGCTCAAAATAAATCATTAAATGCATGAAAAATAACAAATAAAGTCAGAAAGGGCTGAAAATTGATGATGTGCCTTTGAATGCTGCGTATTTAACACACAAAAAGTATGGAGATAAAATAAGTTATTAAAAATGAAATCCCTTTGTAATAGATGAGTTTTCGTCCGGAACCCTCATACTTCTTATGAGATTGTTCAATTTGTACACGAAGTGCATCCAGTTTTTGCCGTAACCCTCTCAACTCTCTAGAAGTTTCTATGTGGGTGAAATTATGATGTCATGCCAGGTTACAACCTTTTCAGGGTTCACTTGTACTGCTTTTCAAATGCAGGGTCATTTAGCTCAAAATAAATCATTAAATGCATGAAAAATATCAAATGAAGTCAGAAAGGGTTGAAAATTGATGATGTGCCTTTGAATGGTGCATATTGAACACACAAAAAGTATGGACTTAAAATAAGTTATTAAAAATGAGATCCCTTTGTAATAGATGGATTTTCGTCCCAAACAATCATACCTCTTATGAGATTGTCCAATTTGTACACGAAGTGCATCCAGCTTTTGCCGTAACCCTCTCAACTCTCTAGAAGTTTCTATGTGGGTGAAATTATGATGTCATGCCAACTTACAACCTTTTCAGAGTTTATTTGTACCGCTTTTCAAATTCAGGGTCATTTAGCTCAAAATAAATCATTAAATGCATGAAAAATAACAAATAAAGTCAGAAAGGGCTCAAAATTGATGATGTGCCTTTGAATGCTGCGTATTTAACACACAAAAAGTATGGAGATAAAATAAGTTATTAAAAATGAAATCCCTTTGTAATAGATGAGTTTTCGTCCGGAACCCTCATACTTCTTATGAGATTGTTCAATTTGTACACGAAGTGCATCCAGTTTTTGCCGTAACCCTCTCAACTCTCTAGAAGTTGCTATGTGGGTGAAATTATGATGTCATGCCAGGTTACAACCTTTTCAGGGTTCACTTGTACTGCTTTTCAAATGCAGGGTCATTTAGCTCAAAATAAATCATTAAATGCATGAAAAATATCAAATGAAGTCAGAAAGGGTTGAAAATTGATGATGTGCCTTTGAATGGTGCATATTGAACACACAAAAAGTATGGACTTAAAATAAGTTATTAAAAATGAGATCCCTTTGTAATAGATGGATTTTCGTCCCAAACAATCATACCTCTTATGAGATTGTCCAATTTGTACACGAAGTGCATCCAGCTTTTGCCGTAACCCTCTCAACTCTCTAGAAGTTTCTATGTGGGTGAAATTATGATGTCATGCCAACTTACAACCTTTTCAGAGTTTATTGGTACCGCTTTTCAAATTCAGGGTCATTTAGCTCAAAATAAATCATTAAATGCATGAAAAATAACAAATAAAGTCAGAAAGGGCTGAAAATTGATGATGTGCCTTTGAATGCTGCGTATTTAACACACAAAAAGTATGGAGATAAAATAAGTTATTAAAAATGAAATCCCTTTGTAATAGATGAGTTTTCGTCCGGAACCCTCATACTTCTTATCAGATTGTTCAATTTGTACACGAAGTGCATCCAGTTTTTGCTATAACCCTCTCAACTCTCCAGAAGTTGCTATGTGGGTGAAATTATGATGTGACGCCAAGTCACAACCTTTTCAGGGTTCATTTGTACTGCTTTTCAAATTCAGGGTCATTTAGCTCACAATAAATCATTAAATGCATGAAAAATATCAAATGAAGTCAGCAAGGGTTGAAAATTGATGATCTGCCTTTGAATGGTGCATATTGAACACACAAAAAGTATGGAGTTAAAATAAGTTATTAAAAATGAAATCCCTTTGTAATAGATGAGTTTTCGTCCCAAACAATCATACTTCTTATGAGATTGTGCAATTTGTACACGAAGTGCATCCAGCTTTTGCCGTAACCCTCTCAACTCTCTAGAAGTTGCTATGTGGGTGAAATTATGATGTCATGCCAAGTTACAACCTTTTTAGAGTTAATGTGTACTGCTTTTAAAAAACAGGGTCATTTAGCTCAAAATAAATCAGTAAATAGCTGCAAAATACCAAATGAACTCAGAAAGGGTTGAAAATTGAAGATGTGCCTTTGAATGGTGAATATTGAACACGCAAAAAGTATGGAGTTAAACTAAGTTATTAAAAATGAAATCCCTTTGTAATAGATGAGTTTTCGTGCGAAACCCTCATACTTCTTATGAGATTGTCCAATTTGTAACCGAAGTGCATCCAGTTTTTAACGTAACCCTCTCAACTCTCTAGAAGTTTCTATGTGGGTGAAATTATGATGTCATGCCAAGTTACAACCTTTTCAGAGTTCATTTGTACTGCTTTTCAAATTCAGGGTCATTTAGCTCAAAATAAATCATTAAATGCATGAAAAATATCAAATGAAGTCAGAAAGGGTTGAAAATTGATGATGTGCCTTTGAATGGTGCATATTGAACACACAAAAAGTGTAGAGTTAAAATAAGTTATTAAAAGTGAAATCCCTTTGTAACAGATGAGTATTCGTCCGAAACCCTCATACTTCTTATGAGATTGTCCATTTTGTACACGAAGTGCATCCAGTTTTTGCCGTAACCCTCTCAACTCTCTAGAAGTTGCTATGTGGGTGAAATTATGATGTCATGCAAAGTTACAACCTTTTCAGGGTACATTTGTACTTCTTTTCAAATTCAGGGTCATTTAGCTCAAAATAAATCCTGAAATGCATGAAAAATATCAAATGAAGTCAGAAAGGGTTGAAAATTGATGATGTGCCTTTGGATGGTGCATATTGAACACACAAAAAGTATGGAGTTAAAATATGTTATTACAAATGAAATCCCTTTGTAATAGATGAGTTTTCGTCCAAAACACTCATACTTCTTATGAGATTGTCCAATTTGTACACGAAGTGCATCCAGTTTTTACCGTAACCCTCTCAACTCTCTAGAAGTTTCCATGTGGGTGAAATTATGATGTCATGCCAAGTTACAACCTTTTCAGTGCATTTGTACTGCTTTTCAAATTCAGGGTCATTTAGCTCAATATAAATCATTAGATGCATGAAAAATATCAAATGAAGTCAGAAAGGGTTGAAAATTTATGATGTGCCTTTGAATGGTGCATATTGAACACACAAAAAGTATGGAGTTAAAATAAGTTATTAAAAATGAAATCCCTTTGTAATAGATGAGTTTTCGTTCGAAACCCTCATACTTCTTATGAGATTGTCCAATTTGTACACGAAGTGCATCCAGTTTTTGCCGTAACCCTCTCAACTCTCTAGAAGTTGCTATGTGGGTGAAATTATGATGTCATGCCAGGTTAGAACCTTTTCAGGGTTCATTTGTACCGCTTTTCAAATGCAGGGTCATTTAGCTCAAAATAAATCATTAAATGCATGAAAAATATCAAATGAAGTCAAAAAGTGTTGAAAATTGATGATGTGCCGTTGAATGGTGCATATTGAACACACAAAAAGTATGGAGTTAAAATAAGTTATTACAAATGAAATCCCTCTGTAATAGATGAGTTTTCGTCCGAAACACTCGTACTTCTTATGAGATTGTCCAATTTGTATACGAAGTGCATCCAGTTTTTACCGTAACCCTCTCAACTCTCTAGAAGTTTCTATGTGGGTGAAATTATGATGTCATGCCAAGTTACAACCTTTTCAGAATTCATTTGTACTGCTTTTCAAATTCAGGGTCATTTAGCTCAAAATAAATCATTAGATGCATGAAAAATATCAAATGAAGTCAGAAAGGGTTGAAAATTGGTGATGTGCCTTTGAATGGTGCATATTGAACACACAAAAAGTATGGAGTTAAAATAAGTTATTAAAAATGAAATCCCTTTGTAATAGATGAGTTTTCGTCCGAAACCCTCATACTGCTTATGAGATTGTCCAATTTTTACACGAAGTGCATACAGTTTTTGCCGTAACCCTCTCAACTCTCTAGAAGTTGCTATGCGGGTGAAATTATGATGTCATGCCAAGCTACAACCTTTTCAGGGTTCATTTGTACTACTTTTCAATTGCAGGGTCATTTAGCTCATAATAAATCATTAAATGCATGAAAAATATCAAATGAAGTGAGAAAGGGTTGAAAATTGATGATGTGCCTTTGAATGGTGCGTATTTAACACACAAAAATTATGGAGTAAAAATAAGTTATTAAAAATGAAATCCCTTTGTAATAGATGAGTTTCCGTCCGAAACCCTCATACTTCTTATGAGATTGTCGAATTTGTTCACGAAGTGCATCCAGTTTTTGCCGTAACCCTCTCAACTCTCTAGAAGTTTCTATGTGGGTGAAATTATGATGTCATGCCAAGTTATAAGCTTTTCAGAGTTCGTTTGTACTGGTTTTCAAATTCAGGGTCATTTAGCTCAAAATAAATCATTAAATGCATGAAAAATATCAAATGAAGTCAGAAAGGTTTGAAAATTGATGATGTGCCTTTGAATGGTGCATATTGAACACACAAAAAGTATGGAGTTAAAATAAGTTAATAAAAATGAAATCCCTTTGTAACAGATGAGTTTTCGTCCGAAACCCTCATACTTCTTATGAGATTGTCCAATTTGTACACTAAGTGCATCCAGTTTTTGTCGTAACCCTCTCAACTCTCTAGAAGTTGCTATGTGGGTGAAATTATGATGTGATGCCAAGTCACAACCTTTTCAGGGTTCATTTGTACTGCTTTTCAAATTCAGGGTCATTTAGCTCAAAATAAATCATTAAATGCATGAAAAATATCAAATGAAGTCAGCAAGGGTTGAAAATTGATGATCTGCCTTTGAATGGTGCATATTGAACACACAAAAAGTATGGAGTTAAAATAAGTTATTAAAAATGAAATCCCTTTATAATAGATGAGTTTTCGTCCCAAACAATCATACTTCTTATGAGATTGTGCAATTTGTACACGAAGTTCATCCATTTTTTGTCGTAACCCTCTCAACTCTCTAGAAGTTGCTATGTGGGTGAAATTATGATGTCATGCCAAGTTACAACCTTTTCAGAGTTAATGTGTACTGCTTTTCAAATTCAGGGTCATTTAGCTCAAAATAAATTATTAAATGCCTTCAAAATACCAAATGAACTCAAAAAGGGTTGAAAATTGATGATGTGCCTTTGAATGGTGCATATTGAACACACAAAAAGTATGGAGTTAAAATAAGTTAATAAAAATGAAATCCCTTTGTAACAGATGAGTTTTCGTCCGAAACCCTCATACTTCTTATGAGATTGTCCAATTTGTACACTAAGTGCATCCAGTTTTTGTCGTAACCCTCTCAACTCTCTAGAAGTTGCTATGTGGGTGAAATTATGATGTGATGCCAAGTCACAACCTTTTCAGGGTTCATTTGTACTGCTTTTCAAATTCAGGGTCATTTAGCTCAAAATAAATCATTAAGTGCTTGAAAAATATCAAATGAAGTCAGCAAGGGTTGAAAATTGATGATCTGCCTTTGAATGGTGCATATTGAACACACAAAAAGTATGGAGTTAAAATAAGTTATTAAAAATGAAATCCCTTTATAATAGATGAGTTTTCGTCCCAAACAATCATACTTCTTATGAGATTGTGCAATTTGTACACGAAGTGCATCCAGTTTTTACCGTAACCCTCTCAACTCTCTAGAAGTTTCCATGTGGGTGAAATTATGATGTCATGCCAAGTTACAACCTTTTCAGTGCATTTGTACTGCTTTTCAAATTCAGGGTCATTTAGCTCAAAATAAATCATTAGATGCATGAAAAATATCAAATGAAGTCAGAAAGGGTTGAAAATTGATGATGTGCCTTTGAATGGTGCATATTGAACACACAAAAAGTATGGAGTTAAAATAAGTTATTAAAAATGAAATCCCTTTGTAATAGACGAGTTTTCGTTCGAAACCCTCATACTTCTTATGAGATTGTCCAATTTGTACACGAAGTGCATCCAGTTTTTGCCGTAACCCTCTCAACTCTCTAGAAGTTGCTATGTTGGTGAAATTATGATGTCATGCCAGGTTAGAACCTTTTCAGGGTTCATTTGTACCGCTTTTCAAATGCAGGGTCATTTAGCTCAAAATAAATCATTAAATGCATGAAAAATATCAAATGAAGTCAAAAAGTGTTGAAAATTGATGATGTGCCGTTGAATGGTGCATATTGAACACACAAAAAGTATGGAGTTAAAATAAGTTATTACAAATGAAATCCCTGTGTAATAGATGAGTTTTCGTCCGAAACACTCGTACTTCTTATGAGATTGTCCAATTTGTATACGAAGTGCATCCAGTTTTTACCGTAACCCTCTCAACTCTCTAGAAGTTTCTATGTGGGTGAAATTATGATGTCATGCCAAGTTACAACCTTTTCAGAATTCATTTGTACTGCTTTTCAAATTCAGGGTCATTTAGCTCAAAATAAATCATTAGATGCATGAAAAATATCAAATGAAGTCAGAAAGGGTTGAAAATTGGTGATGTGCCTTTGAATGGTGCATATTGAACACACAAAAAGTATGGAGTTAAAATAAGTTATTAAAAATGAAATCCCTTTGTAATAGATGAGTTTTCGTCCGAAACCGTCATACTGCTTATGAGATTGTCCAATTTTTACACGAAGTGCATACAGTTTTTGCCGTAACCCTCTCAACTCTCTAGAAGTTGCTATGCGGGTGAAATTATGATGTCATGCCAAGCTACAACCTTTTCAGGGTTCATTTGTACTACTTTTCAATTGCAGGGTCATTTAGCTCATAATAAATCATTAAATGCATGAAAAATATCAAATGAAGTGAGAAAGGGTTGAAAATTGATGATGTGCCTTTGAATGGTGCGTATTTAACACACAAAAATTATGGAGTAAAAATAAGTTATTAAAAATGAAATCCCTTTGTAATAGATGAGTTTCCGTCCGAAACCCTCATACTTCTTATGAGATTGTCGAATTTGTTCACGAAGTGCATCCAGTTTTTGCCGTAACCCTCTCAACTCTCTAGAAGTTTCTATGTGGGTGAAATTATGATGTCATGCCAAGTTATAAGCTTTTCAGAGTTCGTTTGTACTGGTTTTCAAATTCAGGGTCATTTAGCTCAAAATAAATCATTAAATGCATGAAAAATATCAAATGAAGTCAGAAAGGTTTGAAAATTGATGATGTGCCTTTGAATGGTGCATATTGAACACACAAAAAGTATGGAGTTAAAATAAGTTAATAAAAATGAAATCCCTTTGTAACAGATGAGTTTTCGTCCGAAACCCTCATACTTCTTATGAGATTGTCCAATTTGTACACTAAGTGCATCCAGTTTTTGTCGTAACCCTCTCAACTCTCTAGAAGTTGCTATGTGGGTGAAATTATGATGTGATGCCAAGTCACAACCTTTTCAGGGTTCATTTGTACTGCTTTTCAAATTCAGGGTCATTTAGCTCAAAATAAATCATTAAATGCATGAAAAATATCAAATGAAGTCAGCAAGGGTTGAAAATTGATGATCTGCCTTTGAATGGTGCATATTGAACACACAAAAAGTATGGAGTTAAAATAAGTTATTAAAAATGAAATCCCTTTATAATAGATGAGTTTTCGTCCCAAACAATCATACTTCTTATGAGATTGTGCAATTTGTACACGAAGTTCATCCATTTTTTGTCGTAACCCTCTCAACTCTCTAGAAGTTGCTATGTGGGTGAAATTATGATGTCATGCCAAGTTACAACCTTTTCAGAGTTAATGTGTACTGCTTTTCAAATTCAGGGTCATTTAGCTCAAAATAAATTATTAAATGCCTTCAAAATACCAAATGAACTCAAAAAGGGTTGAAAATTGATGATGTGCCTTTGAATGGTGCATATTGAACACACAAAAAGTATGGACTTAAAATAAGTTAATAAAAATGAAATCCCTTTGTAACAGATGAGTTTTCGTCCGAAACCCTCATACTTCTTATGAGATTGTCCAATTTGTACACTAAGTGCATCCAGTTTTTGTCGTAACCCTCTCAACTCTCTAGAAGTTGCTATGTGGGTGAAATTATGATGTGATGCCAAGTCACAACCTTTTCAGGGTTCATTTGTACTGCTTTTCAAATTCAGGGTCATTTAGCTCAAAATAAATCATTAAGTGCTTGAAAAATATCAAATGAAGTCAGCAAGGGTTGAAAATTGATGATCTGCCTTTGAATGGTGCATATTGAACACACAAAAAGTATGGAGTTAAAATAAGTTATTAAAAATGAAATCCCTTTATAATAGATGAGTTTTCGTCCCAAACAATCATACTTCTTATGAGATTGTGCAATTTGTACACGAAGTGCATCCAGTTTTTACCGTAACCCTCTCAACTCTCTAGAAGTTTCCATGTGGGTGAAATTATGATGTCATGCCAAGTTACAACCTTTTCAGTGCATTTGTACTGCTTTTCAAATTCAGGGTCATTTAGCTCAAAATAAATCATTAGATGCATGAAAAATATCAAATGAAGTCAGAAAGGGTTGAAAATTGATGATGTGCCTTTGAATGGTGCATATTGAACACACAAAAAGTATGGAGTTAAAATAAGTTATTAAAAATGAAATCCCTTTGTAATAGATGAGTTTTCGTTCGAAACCCTCATACTTCTTATGAGATTGTCCAATTTGTACACGAAGTGCATCCAGTTTTTGCCGTAACCCTCTCAACTCTCTAGAAGTTGCTATGTGGGTGAAATTATGATGTCATGCCAGGTTAGAACCTTTTCAGGGTTCATTTGTACCGCTTTTCAAATGCAGGGTCATTTAGCTCAAAATAAATCATTAAATGCATGAAAAATATCAAATGAAGTCAAAAAGTGTTGAAAATTGATGATGTGCCGTTGAATGGTGCATATTGAACACACAAAAAGTATGGAGTTAAAATAAGTTATTACAAATGAAATCCCTCTGTAATAGATGAGTTTTCGTCCGAAACACTCGTACTTCTTATGAGATTGTCCAATTTGTATACGAAGTGCATCCAGTTTTCACCGTAACCCTCTCAACTCTCTAGAAGTTTCTATGTGGGTGAAATTATGGTGTCATGCCAAGTTACAACCTTTTCAGAATTCATTTGTACTGCTTTTCAAATTCAGGGTCATTTAGCTCAAAATAAATCATTAGATGCATGAAAAATATCAAATGAAGTCAGAAAGGGTTGAAAATTGGTGATGTGCCTTTGAATGGTGCATATTGAACACACAAAAAGTATGGAGTTAAAATAAGTTATTAAAAATGAAATCCCTTTGTAATAGATGAGTTTTCGTCCGAAACCCTCATACTGCTTATGAGATTGTCCAATTTTTACACGAAGTGCATACAGTTTTTGCCGTAACCCTCTCAACTCTCTAGAAGTTGCTATGCGGGTGAAATTATGATGTCATGCCAAGCTACAACCTTTTCAGGGTTCATTTGTACTACTTTTCAATTGCAGGGTCATTTAGCTCATAATAAATCATTAAATGCATGAAAAATATCAAATGAAGTGAGAAAGGGTTGAAAATTGATGATGTGCCTTTGAATGGTGCGTATTTAACACACAAAAATTATGGAGTAAAAAGAAGTTATTAAAAATGAAATCCCTTTGTAATAGATGAGTTTCCGTCCGAAACCCTCATACTTCTTATGAGATTGTCGAATTTGTTCACGAAGTGCATCCAGTTTTTGCCGTAACCCTCTCAACTCGCTAGAAGTTTCTATGTGGGTGAAATTATGATGTCATGCCAAGTTATAAGCTTTTCAGAGTTCATTTGTACTGGTTTTCAAATTCAGGGTCATTTAGCTCAAAATAAATCATTAAATGCATGAAAAATATCAAATGAAGTCAGAAAGGTTTGAAAATTGATGATGTGCCTTTGAATGGTGCATATTGAACACACAAAAAGTATGGAGTTAAAATAAGTTAATAAAAATGAAATCCCTTTGTAACAGATGAGTTTTCGTCCGAAACCCTCATACTTCTTATGAGATTGTCCAATTTGTACACTAAGTGCATCCAGTTTTTGTCGTAACCCTCTCAACTCTCTAGAAGTTGCTATGTGGGTGAAATTATGATGTGATGCCAAGTCACAACCTTTTCAGGGTTCATTTGTACTGCTTTTCAAATTCAGGGTCATTTAGCTCAAAATAAATCATTAAATGCATGAAAAATATCAAATGAAGTCAGCAAGGGTTGAAAATTGATGATCTGCCTTTGAATGGTGCATATTGAACACACAAAAAGTATGGAGTTAAAATAAGTTATTAAAAATGAAATCCCTTTATAATAGATGAGTTTTCGTCCCAAACAATCATACTTCTTATGAGATTGTGCAATTTGTACACGAAGTGCATCCAGTTTTTACCGTAACCCTCTCAACTCTCTAGAAGTTTCCATGTGGGTGAAATTATGATGTCATGCCAAGTTACAACCTTTTCAGTGCATTTGTACTGCTTTTCAAATTCAGGGTCATTTAGCTCAAAATAAATCATTAGATGCATGAAAAATATCAAATGAAGTCAGAAAGGGTTGAAAATTGATGATGTGCCTTTGAATGGTGCATATTGAACACACAAAAAGTATGGAGTTAAAATAAGTTATTAAAAATGAAATCCCTTTGTAATAGATGAGTTTTCGTTCGAAACCCTCATACTTCTTATGAGATTGTCCAATTTGTACACGAAGTGCATCCAGTTTTTGCCGTAACCCTCTCAACTCTCTAGAAGTTGCTATGTGGGTGAAATTATGATGTCATGCCAGGTTAGAACCTTTTCAGGGTTCATTTGTACCGCTTTTCAAATGCAGGGTCATTTAGCTCAAAATAAATCATTAAATGCATGAAAAATATCAAATGAAGTCAAAAAGTGTTGAAAATTGATGATGTGCCGTTGAATGGTGCATATTGAACACACAAAAAGTATGGAGTTAAAATAAGTTATTACAAATGAAATCCCTCTGTAATAGATGAGTTTTCGTCCGAAACACTCGTACTTCTTATGAGATTGTCCAATTTGTATACGAAGTGCATCCAGTTTTTACCGTAACCCTCTCAACTCTCTAGAAGTTTCTATGTGGGTGAAATTATGATGTCATGCCAAGTTACAACCTTTTCAGAATTCATTTGTACTGCTTTTCAAATTCAGGGTCATTTAGCTCAAAATAAATCATTAGATGCATGAAAAATATCAAATGAAGTCAGAAAGGGTTGAAAATTGGTGATGTGCCTTTGAATGGTGCATATTGAACACACAAAAAGTATGGAGTTAAAATAAGTTATTAAAAATGAAATCCCTTTGTAATAGATGAGTTTTCGTCCGAAACCCTCATACTGCTTATGAGATTGTCCAATTTTTACACGAAGTGCATACAGTTTTTGCCGTAACCCTCTCAACTCTCTAGAAGTTGCTATGCGGGTGAAATTATGATGTCATGCCAAGCTACAACCTTTTCAGGGTTCATTTGTACTACTTTTCAATTGCAGGGTCATTTAGCTCATAATAAATCATTAAATGCATGAAAAATATCAAATGAAGTGAGAAAGGGTTGAAAATTGATGATGTGCCTTTGAATGGTGCGTATTTAACACACAAAAATTATGGAGTAAAAAGAAGTTATTAAAAATGAAATCCCTTTGTAATAGATGAGTTTCCGTCCGAAACCCTCATACTTCTTATGAGATTGTCGAATTTGTTCACGAAGTGCATCCAGTTTTTGCCGTAACCCTCTCAACTCTCTAGAAGTTTCTATGTGGGTGAAATTATGATGTCATGCCAAGTTATAAGCTTTTCAGAGTTCGTTTGTACTGGTTTTCAAATTCAGGGTCATTTAGCTCAAAATAAATCATTAAATGCATGAAAAATATCAAATGAAGTCAGAAAGGTTTGAAAATTGATGATGTGCCTTTGAATGGTGCATATTGAACACACAAAAAGTATGGAGTTAAAATAAGTTAATAAAAATGAAATCCCTTTGTAACAGATGAGTTTTCGTCCGAAACCCTCATACTTCTTATGAGATTGTCCAATTTGTACACTAAGTGCATCCAGTTTTTGTCGTAACCCTCTCAACTCTCTAGAAGTTGCTATGTGGGTGAAATTATGATGTGATGCCAAGTCACAACCTTTTCAGGGTTCATTTGTACTGCTTTTCAAATTCAGGGTCATTTAGCTCAAAATAAATCATTAAATGCATGAAAAATATCAAATGAAGTCAGCAAGGGTTGAAAATTGATGATCTGCCTTTGAATGGTGCATATTGAACACACAAAAAGTATGGAGTTAAAATAAGTTATTAAAAATGAAATCCCTTTATAATAGATGAGTTTTCGTCCCAAACAATCATACTTCTTATGAGATTGTGCAATTTGTACACGAAGTTCATCCATTTTTTGTCGTAACCCTCTCAACTCTCTAGAAGTTGCTATGTGGGTGAAATTATGATGTCATGCCAAGTTACAACCTTTTCAGAGTTAATGTGTACTGCTTTTCAAATTCAGGGTCATTTAGCTCAAAATAAATTATTAAATGCCTTCAAAATACCAAATGAACTCAAAAAGGGTTGAAAATTGATGATGTGCCTTTGAATGGTGCATATTGAACACACAAAAAGTATGGAGTTAAAATAAGTTAATAAAAATGAAATCCCTTTGTAACAGATGAGTTTTCGTCCGAAACCCTCATACTTCTTATGAGATTGTCCAATTTGTACACTAAGTGCATCCAGTTTTTGTCGTAACCCTCTCAACTCTCTAGAAGTTGCTATGTGGGTGAAATTATGATGTGATGCCAAGTCACAACCTTTTCAGGGTTCATTTGTACTGCTTTTCAAATTCAGGGTCATTTAGCTCAAAATAAATCATTAAGTGCTTGAAAAATATCAAATGAAGTCAGCAAGGGTTGAAAATTGATGATCTGCCTTTGAATGGTGCATATTGAACACACAAAAAGTATGGAGTTAAAATAAGTTATTAAAAATGAAATCCCTTTATAATAGATGAGTTTTCGTCCCAAACAATCATACTTCTTATGAGATTGTGCAATTTGTACACGAAGTGCATCCATTTTTTGTCGTAACCCTCTCAAATCTCTAGAAGTTGCTATGTGGGTGAAATTATGATGTCATGCCAAGTTACAACCTTTTCAGAGTTAATGTGTACTGCTTTTCAAATTCAGGGTCATTTAGCTCAAAATAAATTATTAAATGCCTTCAAAATACCAAATGAACTCAAAAAGGGTTGAAAATTGATGATGTGCCTTTGAATGGTGCATATTGAACACACAAAAAGAATGGAGTTAAACTAAGTTATTAAAAATGAAATCCCTTTGTAATAGATGAGTATTCGTCCGAAACCCTCATACTTCTTATGAGATTGTCCAATTTGTACCCAAAGTGCATCCAGTTTTTGCCGTAACCCTCTCAACTCTCTAGAAGTTTCTATGTGGGTGAAATTATGATGTCATGCCAAGTTACAACCTTTTCAGAGTTCATTTGTACTGCTTTTCAAATTCAGGGTCATTTAGCTCAAAATAAATCATTAAATGCATGAAAAATATCAAATGAAGTCAGAAAGGGTTGAAAATTGATGATGTGCCTTTGAATGGTGCATATTGAACACACAAAAAGTGTAGAGTTAAAATAAGTTATTAATAGTGAAATCCCTTTCTAACAGATGAGTATTCGTCCGAAACCCTCATACTTCTTATGAGGTTGTCCAATTTGTACACGAAGTGCATCCAGTTTTTGTCGTAACCCTCTCAACTCTCTTGAAGTTGCTATATGGGTGAAATTATGATGTCATGCCAAGTTACAACCTTTTCAGAGTTCATTTATACTGCTTTTCAAATTCAGGGTCATTTAGCTCAAAATAAATCATTAAATGCATGAAAAATATCAAATGAAGTTAGAAAGGGTTGAAAATTGATGATGTGCCTTTGAATGGTGCATATTAAACAAACAAAAATTATGGAGTTAAAATAACTTATTAAAAATGAAATCCCTTTGTAGTAGATGAGTTTTCGTGCGAAACACTCAGACTTCTTATGAGATTGTCGAATTTGTTCACGAAGTGCATCCAGTTTTTGTCGTAACCCTCTCAACTCTCTTGAAGTTGCTATGTGGGTGAAATTATGATGTCATGCCAAGTTACAACCTATTCAGAGTTCATTGTACTGCTTTTCCAATTCAGGGTCATTTAGCTCAAAATAAATTATTAAATGCATGAAAAATATCAAATAAATCAGAAAGGGTTGAAAATTGGTGATGTGCCTTTGAATGGTGCATATTGAACACATAAAAAGTATGGAGTTCAAATAAGTTATGAAAAATGAAATCCCTTTGTAATAGATGAGTTTTCGTCCGAAACCCTCATACTGCTTATGAGATTGTCGAATTTGTTCACGAAGTGCATCCAGATTTTGCCGTAACCCTCTCAACTCTCTAGAAGTTGCTATGTGGGTGAAATTATGATGTCATGCCAAGTTACAAGCTTTTCAGAGTTCATTTGTACTGCTTTTCAAATTCAGGGTCATTTAGCTCAAAATAAATCATTAAATGCATGAAAAATATCAAAAGAAGTCAGAAAGGGTTCAAAATTGATGATGTGCCTTTGAACGGTGCATATTGAACACACAAAAAGTATGGAGTTAAAATAAGTTAATAAAAATGAAATCCCTTTGTAATAGATGAGTTTTCGTCCGAAACCCTCATACTTCTTATGAGATTGTCCAATTTGTACCCGAAGTGCATCCAGTTTTTACCGTAACCCTCCCAACTCTCTAGAAGTTTCTATGTGGGTGAAATTATGATGTCATGCCAAGTTACAACCTTTTCAGAGTTCATTTGTACTGCTTTTCAAATTCAGGGTCATTTAGCTCAAAATAAATCATTAAATGCATGAAAAATATCAAATGAAGTCAGAAAGGGTTGAAAATTGATGATGTGCCTTTGAATGGTGCATATTGAACACACAAAAAGTGTAGAGTTAAAATAAGTTATTAAAAGTGAAATCCCTTTGTAACAGATGAGTATTCGTCCGAAACCCTCATACTTCTTATCAGGTTGTCGATTTTGTACACGAAGTGCATCTAGTTTTTGTCGTAACCCTCTCAACTCTCTTGAAGTTGCTATATGGGTGAAATTATGATGTCATGCCAAGTTACAACCTTTTCAGAGTTCATTTGTACTGCTTTTCAAATTCAGGGTCATTTAGCTCAAAATAAATCATTAAAAGCATGAAAAATATCAAATGAAGTCAGAAAGGGTTGAAAATTGATGATGTGCCTTTTAATGGTGCATATGAAACAAACAAAAATTATGGAGTTAAAATAAGTTATTAAAAATGAAATCCCTTTGTAATAGATGAGTTTTCGTCGGAAACCCTCATACTTCTTATGAGATTGTCCAATTTGTACACGAAGTGCATCCAGTTTTTACCGTAACCCTCTCAACTCTCTAGAAGTTTCCATGTGGGTGAAATTATGATGTCATGCCAAGTTACAACCTTTTCAGAGTTCATTGTACTGCTTTTCCAATTCAGGGTCATTTAGCTCAAAATAAGTCATTAAATGCATGAAAAATATCAAATGAAGTCAGAAAGGGTTGAAAATTGGTGATGTGCCTTTGAATGGTTCATATTGAACACACAAAAAGTATGGAGTTAAAATAAGTTATTAAAAATGAAATCCCTTTGTAATAGATGAGTTTTCGTCCGAAACACTCATACTTCTTATGAGATTGTCTAATCTGTACACGAAGTGCATCCAGTTTTTGTTGTAACCCTCTCAACTCTCTAGAAGTTGCTAAGTGGGTGAAATTATGATGTCATGCCAAGTTACAACCTTTTTAGAGTTCATTTGTAGTGCTTTTCAAATTCAGGGTCATTTAGCTCAAAATAAATCATTAAATGCATGAAAAATATCAAATGAAGTCAGAAAGGGTTGAAAATTGGTGATGTGCCTTTGAATGGTGCATATTGAACACACAAAAAGTATGGAGTTAAAATAAGTTATTAAAAATGAAATCCCTTTGTAATAGATGAGTTTTCGTCCGAAACCCTCATACTTCTTATGAGATTGTCGAATTTGTTCACGAAGTGCATCCAGTTTGTGCCGTAACCCTCTCAAGTCCCTAAAAGTTGCTATTTGGGTGAAATTATGATGTCATGCCAAGTTACAAGCTTTTCAGAGTTCATTTGTACTGCTTTTCAAATTCAGGGTCATTTAGCTCAAAATAAATCATTAAATGCATGAAAAATATCAAATGAAGTCAGAAAGGGTTGAAAATTGGTGATGTGCCTTTGAATTGTGCATATTGAACACACAAAAAGTATGGAGTTAAAATAAGTTATTAAAAATGAAATCCCTTTGTAATAGATGAGTTTTCGTCCGAAACCCTCATACTGCTTATGAGATTGTCGAATTTGTACACGAAGTGCATACAGTTTTTGCCGTAACCCTCTCAACTCTCTAAAAGTTGCTATGTGGGTGAAATTATGATGCCATGCCAAGTTACAACCTTTTCAGGGTTCATTTCTACTACTTTTCAAATGCAGGGTCATTTAGCTCATAATAAATCATTAAATGCATGAAAAATATCAAATGAAGTCAGAAAGGGTTGAAAATTGATGATGTGCCTTTGAATGGTGCGTATTAACACACAAAAAGTATGGAGTTAAAATAAGTTATTAAAAATGAAATCCCTTTGTAATAGATGAGTTTTCGTCCGAAACCCTCATACTGCTTATGAGATTGTCCAATTTGTACACGAAGTGCATACAGTTTGTGCCGTAACCCTCTCAACTCTCTAGAAGTTGCTATGTGGGTGAAATTATGATGTCATGCCAAGTTACAACCTTTTCAGGGTTCATTTGTACTACTTTTCAAATGCAGGGTCATTTAGCTCATAATAAATCATTAAATGCATGAAAAATATCAAATGAAGTGAGAAAGCGTTGAAAATTGATGATGTGCCTTTGAATGGTGCGTATTTAACACACAAAAATTATGGAGTTAAAATAAGTTATTAAAAATGAAATCCCTTTGTAATAGATGAGTTTTCGTCCGAAACCCTCACACTTCTTATGAGATTGTCGAATTTGTTCACGAAGTGCATCCAGTTTTTGCCGTAACCCTCTCAACACTCTAGAAGTTGCTATGTGGGTGAAATTATGATGTCATGCCAAGTTACAACCTTTTCAGAGTTCATTGTACTGCTTTTCCAATTTACGGTCATTTAGCTCAAAATAAATCATTAAATGCATGAAAAATATCAAATGAAGTCAGAAAGGGTTGAAAATTGGTGATGATCCTATGAATGGTGCATATTGAACACACAAAAATTATGGAGTTAAAATAAGTTATTAAAAATGAAATCCCTTTGTAATAGATGAGTTTTCGTCCGAAACCCTCATACTGCTTATGAGATTGTCCAATTTGTACACGAAGTGCATACAGTATTTGCCGTAACCCTCTCAACTCTCTAGAAGTTGCTATGCGGGTGAAATTATGATGTCATGCCAAGTTACAACATTTTCAGGGTTCATTTGTACTACTTTTCAAATGCAGGGTCATTTAGCTCATAATAAATCATTAAATGCATGAAAAATATCAAATGAAGTCAGAAAGGGTTGAAAATTGATGATGTGCCTTTGAATGGTGCGTATTTAACACACAAAAATTATGGAGTTAAAATAAGTTATTAAAAATGAAATCCCTTTGTAATAGATGAGTTTTCGTCCGAAACCCTCACACTTCTTATGAGATTGTCGAATTTGTTCACGAAGTGCATCCAGTTTTTGCCGTAACCCTCTCAACACTCTAGAAGTTGCTATGTGGGTGAAATTATGATGTCATGCCAAGTTACAACCTTTTCAGAGTTCATTGTACTGCTTTTCCAATTTACGGTCATTTAGCTCAAAATAAATCATTAAATGCATGAAAAATATCAAATGAAGTCAGAAAGGGTTGAAAATTGGTGATGATCCTATGAATGGTGCATATTGAACACACAAAAATTATGGAGTTAAAATAAGTTATTAAAAATGAAATCCCTTTGTAATAGATGAGTTTTCGTCCGAAACCCTCATACTGCTTATGAGATTGTCCAATTTGTACACGAAGTGCATACAGTATTTGCCGTAACCCTCTCAACTCTCTAGAAGTTGCTATGCGGGTGAAATTATGATGTCATGCCAAGTTACAACATTTTCAGGGTTCATTTGTACTACTTTTCAAATACAGGGTCATTTAGCTCAAAATAAATCATTAAATGCATGAAAAATATCAAATGAAGTCAGAAAGGGTTGAAAATTGGTGATGTGCCTTTGAATGGTGCATATTGAACACACAAAAAGTATGGAGTTAAAATAAGTTATTAAAAATGAAATCCCTTTGTAATAGATGAGTTTTCGTCCGAAACCCTCATACTTCTTATGAGATTGTCGAATTTGTTCACGAAGTGCATCCAGTTTGTGCCGTAACCCTCTCAAGTCCCTAAAAGTTGCTATTTGGGTGAAATTATGATGTCATGCCAAGTTACAAGCTTTTCAGAGTTCATTTGTACTGCTTTTCAAATTCAGGGTCATTTAGCTCAAAATAAATCATTAAATGCATGAAAAATATCAAATGAAGTCAGAAAGGGTTGAAAATTGGTGATGTGCCTTTGAATTGTGCATATTGAACACACAAAAAGTATGGAGTTAAAATAAGTTATTAAAAATGAAATCCCTTTGTAATAGATGAGTTTTCGTCCGAAACCCTCATACTGCTTATGAGATTGTCGAATTTGTACACGAAGTGCATACAGTTTTTGCCGTAACCCTCTCAACTCTCTAGAAGTTGCTATGTGGGTGAAATTATGATGCCATGCAAAGTTACAACCTTTTCAGGGTTCATTTCTACTACTTTTCAAATGCAGGGTCATTTAGCTCATAATAAATCATTAAATGCATGAAAAATATCAAATGAAGTCAGAAAGGGTTGAAAATTGATGATGTGCCTTTGAATGGTGCGTATTAACACACAAAAAGTATGGAGTTAAAATAAGTTATTAAAAATGAAATCCCTTTGTAATAGATGAGTTTTCGTCCGAAACCCTCATACTGCTTATGAGATTGTCCAATTTGTACACGAAGTGCATACAGTTTGTGCCGTAACCCTCTCAACTCTCTAGAAGTTGCTATGTGGGTGAAATTATGATGTCATGCCAAGTTACAACCTTTTCAGGGTTCATTTGTACTACTTTTCAAATGCAGGGTCATTTAGCTCATAATAAATCATTAAATGCATGAAAAATATCAAATGAAGTCAGAAAGGGTTGAAAATTGATGATGTGCCTTTGAATGGTGCGTATTTAACACACAAAAATTATGGAGTTAAAATAAGTTATTAAAAATGAAATCCCTTTGTAATAGATGAGTTTTCGTCCGAAACCCTCACACTTCTTATGAGATTGTCGAATTTGTTCACGAAGTGCATCCAGTTTTTGCCGTAACCCTCTCAACACTCTAGAAGTTGCTATGTGGGTGAAATTATGATGTCATGCCAAGTTACAACCTTTTCAGAGTTCATTGTACTGCTTTTCCAATTTACGGTCATTTAGCTCAAAATAAATCATTAAATGCATGAAAAATATCAAATGAAGTCAGAAAGGGTTGAAAATTGGTGATGATCCTATGAATGGTGCATATTGAACACACAAAAATTATGGAGTTAAAATAAGTTATTAAAAATGAAATCCCTTTGTAATAGATGAGTTTTCGTCCGAAACCCTCATACTGCTTATGAGATTGTCCAATTTGTACACGAAGTGCATACAGTATTTGCCGTAACCCTCTCAACTCTCTAGAAGTTGCTATGCGGGTGAAATTATGATGTCATGCCAAGTTACAACATTTTCAGGGTTCATTTGTACTACTTTTCAAATACAGGGTCATTTAGCTCATAATAAATCATTAAATGCATGAAAAATATCAAATGAAGTCAGAAAGGGTTGAAAATTTATGATGTGCCTTTGAATGGTGCATATTGAACACACAAAAAGTATGGAGTTAAAATAAGTTATTAAAAATGAAATCCCTTTGTAATAGATGAGTTTTCGTCCGAAACCCTCATACTTCTTATGAGATTGTCCAATTTGTACACGAAGTGCATCCAGTTTTTCCCGTAACCCTCTCAACTCTCTAGAAGTTGCTATGTGGGTGAAATTATGATGTCATGCCAAGTTACAACCTTTTTAGAGTTCATTTGTAGTGCTTTTCAAATTCAGGGTCATTTAGCTCAAAATAAATCATTAAATGCATGAAAAATATCAAATGAAGTCAGAAAGGGTTGAAAATTGGTGATGTGCCTTTGAATGGTGCATATTGAACACACAAAAAGTATGGAGTTAAAATAAGTTATTAAAAATGAAATCCCTTTGTAATAGATGAGTTTTCGTCCGAAACCCTCATACTTCTTATGAGATTGTCGAATTTGTTCACGAAGTGCATCCAGTTTGTGCCGTAACCCTCTCAAGTCCCTAAAAGTTGCTATTTGGGTGAAATTATGATGTCATGCCAAGTTACAAGATTTTCAGAGTTCATTTGTACTGCTTTTCAAATTCAGGGTCATTTAGCTCAAAATAAATCATTAAATGCATGAAAAATATCAAATGAAGTCAGAAAGGGTTGAAAATTGGTGATGTGCCTTTGAATTGTGCATATTGAACACACAAAAAGTATGGAGTTAAAATAAGTTATTAAAAATGAAATCCCTTTGTAATAGATGAGTTTTCGTCCGAAACCCTCATACTGCTTATGAGATTGTCGAATTTGTACACGAAGTGCATACCGTTTTTGCCGTAACCCTCTCAACTCTCCAGAAGTTGCTATGTGGGTGAAATTATGATGCCATGCCAAGTTACAACCTTTTCAGGGTTCATTTCTACTACTTTTCAAATGCAGGGTCATTTAGCTCATAATAAATCATTAAATGCATGAAAAATATCAAATGAAGTCAGAAAGGGTTGAAAATTGATGATGTGCCTTTGAATGGTGCGTATTAACACACAAAAAGTATGGAGTTAAAATAAGTTATTAAAAATGAAATCCCTTTGTAATAGATGAGTTTTCGTCCGAAACCCTCATACTGCTTATGAGATTGTCCAATTTGTACACGAAGTGCATACAATTTTTGCCGTAACCCTCTCAACTCTCTAGAAGTTGCTATGTGGGTGAAATTATGATGTCATGCCAAGTTACAACCTTTTCAGGGTGCATTTGTACTACTTTTCAAATGCAGGGTCATTTAGCTCATAATAAATCATTAAATGCATGAAAAATATCAAATGAAGTCAGAAAGGGTTGAAAATTGATGATGTGCCTTTGAATGGTGCGTATTTAACACCCAAAAATTATGGAGTTAAAATAAGTTATTAAAAATGAAATCCCTTTGTAATAGATGAGTTTTCGTCCGAAACCCTCATACTTCTTATGAGATTGTCGAATTTGTTCACGAAGTGCATCCAGTTTTTGCCGTAACCCTCTCAACACTCTAGAAGTTGCTATGTGGGTGAAATTATGATGTCATGCCAAGTTACAACCTTTTCAGAGTTCATTGTACTGCTTTTCCAATTTACGGTCATTTAGCTCAAAATAAATCATTAAATGCATGAAAAATATCAAATGAAGTCAGAAAGGGTTGAAAATTGGTGATGATCCTATGAATGGTGCATATTGAACACACAAAAATTATGGAGTTAAAATAACTTATTAAAAATGAAATCCCTTTGTAATAGATGAGTTTTCGTCCGAAACCCTCAAACTGCTTATGAGATTGTCCAATTTGTACACGAAGTGCATACAGTATTTGCCGTAACCCTCTCAACTCTCTAGAAGTTGCTATGCGGGTGAAATTATGATGTCATGCCAAGTTACAACATTTTCAGGGTTCATTTGTACTACTTTTCAAATACAGGGTCATTTAGCTCATAATAAATCATTAAATGCATGAAAAATATGAAATGAAGTCAGAAAAGGTTGAAAATTGATGATGTGCCTTTGAATGGTGCGTATTTAACTCACAAAAAGTATGGAGGTAAAATAAGTTATTAAAAATGAAATCCCTTTGTAATAGATGAGTTTTCGTCCGAAACCCTCATACTGCTTATGAGATTGTCCAATTTGTACACGAAGTGCATACAGTTTTTGCCGTAACCCTCTCAACTCTCTAGAAGTTGCTATGTGGGTGAAATTATGATGTCATGCCAAGTTACAAGCTTTTCAGAGTTCATTTGTACTGCTTTTCAAATTCAGGGTCATTTAGCTGAAAATAAATCATTAAATGCATGAAAAATACAACTGAAGTCAGAAAGGGTTGAAAATTGATGATGTGCCTTTGAATGGTGAATATTGAACACACAAAAAGTATGGAGTTCAAATAAGTTAATAAAAATGAAATCCCTTTGTAACAGATGAGTTTTCGTCCGAAACCCTCATACTTCTTATGAGATTGTCCAATTTGTACACGAAGTGCATCCAGTTTTTACCGTAACCCTCTCAAATCTCTAGAAGTTTCCATGTGCGTGAAATTATGATGTCATGCCAAGTTACAACCTTTTCAGGGTTCATTTGTACTACTTTTCAAATGCAGGGTCATTTAGCTCATAATAAATCATTAAATGCATGAAAAATATCAAATGAAGTCAGAAAGGATTGAAAATTGATGATGTGCCTTTGAATGGTGCGTATTTAACACACAAAAATTATGGAGTTAAAATAAGTTATTAAAAATGAAATCCCTTTGTAATAGATGAGTTTTCGTCCGAAACCCTCATACTTTTTATGAGATTGTCGAATTTGTTCACGAAGTGCATCGAGTTTTTGTCGTAACCCTCTCAACTCTCTAGAAGTTGCTATGTGGGTGAAATTATGATGTCATGCCAAGTTACAAGCTTTTCAGAGTTCATTTGTACTGCTTTTCAAATTCAGGGTCATTTAGCTGAAAATAAAACATTAAATGCATGAAAAATACAAATGAAGTCAGAAAGGGTTGAAAATTGATGATGTGCCTTTGAATGGTGCATATTGAACACACAAAAAGTATGGAGGTCAAATAAGATAATAAAAATGAAATCCCTTTGTAACAGATGAGTTTTCGTCCGAAACCCTCATACTTCTTATGAGATTGTCCAATTTGTACACGAAGTGCATCCAGTTTTTGTCGTAACCCTCTCAACTCTCTAGAAGTTGCTATGTGGGTGAAATTATGATGTCATGCCAAGTCACAACCTTTTCAGGTTTCATTTGTACTGCTTTTCAAATTCAGGGTCATTTAGCTCAAAATAAATCATTAAATGCATGAAAAATATCAAATGAAGTCAGAAAGGGTTGAAAATTGGTGATGTGCCTTTGAATGGTGCATATTGAACACACAAAAAGTATGGAGTTAAAAGAAGTTATTAAAAATGAAATCCCTTTGTAATAGATGAGTTTTCGTCCGAAACCCTCATACTGCTTATGAGATTGTCCAATTTGTACACGAAGTGCATACAGTATTTGCCGTAACCCTCTCAACTCTCTAGAAGTTGCTATGCGGGTGAAATTATGATGTCATGCCAAGTTACAACCTTTTCAGGGTTCATTTGTACTACTTTTCAAATATAGGGTCATTTAGCTCATAATAAATCATTAAATGTATGAAAAATATCAAATGAAGTCAGAAAGGGTTGAAAATTGATGATGTGCCTTTGAATGGTGCGTATTTAACTCACAAAAAGTATGGAGTAAAAATAAGTTATTAAAAATGAAATCCCTTTGTAATAGATGAGTTTTCGTTCGAAACCCTCATACTGCTTATGAGATTGTCCAATTTGTACATGAAGTGCATATAGTTTTTGCCGTAACCATCTCAACTCTCTAGAAGTTGCTATGTGGGTGAAATTATGATCTCATGCCAAGTTACAACCTTTTCAGGGTTCATTTGTACTACTTTTCAAATACAGGGTCATTTAGCTCATAATAAATCATTAAATGTATGAAAAATATCAAATGAAGTCAGAAAGGGTTGAAAATTGATGATGTGCCTTTGAATGGTGCGTATTTAACTCACAAAAAGTATGGAGTTAAAATAAGTTATTAAAAATGAAATCCCTTTGTAATAGATGAGTTTTCGTCCGAAACCCTCATACTGCTTATGAGATTGTCCAATTTGTACACGAAGTGCATACAGTTTTTGCCGTAACCATCTCAACTCTCTAGAAGTTGCTATGTGGGTGAAATTATGATGTCATGCCAAGTTACAACCTTTTCAGAGTTCATTGTACTGCTTTTCCAATTTACGGTCATTTAGCTCAAAATAAATCATTAAATGCATGAAAAATATCAAATGAAGTCAGAAAGGGTTGAAAATTGGTGATGATCCTATGAATGGTGCATATTGAACACACAAAAATTATGGAGTTAAAATAAGTTATTAAAAATGAAATCCCTTTGTAACAGATGAGTTTTCATCCGAAACCCTCATACTGCTTATGAGATTGTCGAATTTGTTCACGAAGTGCATCCAGTCTTTCCCGTAACCCTCTCAACTCTCTAGAAGTTGCTATGTGGGTGAAATTATGATGTCATGCCAAGTTACAAGCTTTCCAGAGTTCATTTGTACTGCTTTTCCAATTTACGGTCATTTAGCTCAAAATAAATCATTAAATGCATGAAAAATATCAAATGAAGTCAGAAAGGGTTGAAAATTGGTGATGATCCTATGAATCGTGCATATTGAACACACAAAAAATATGGAGTTAAAATAAGTTATTAAAAATGAAATCCCTTTGTAATAGATGAGTTTTCATCCGAAACCCTCATACTGCTTATGAGATAGTCGAATTTGTTCACGAAGTGCATCCAGTCTTTGCCGTAACCCTCTCAACTCTCTAGAAGTTGCTATGTGGGTGAAATTATGATGTCATGCCAAGTTACAAGCTTTTCAGAGTTCATTTGTAATGCTTTTCAAATTCAGGGTCATTTAGCTCAAAATAAATCATTAAATGCATGAAAAATATCAAATGAAGTCAGACAGGGTTGAAAATTGATGATGTGCCTTTGAATGGTGCATATTGAACACAGAAAAAGTATGGAGTTAAAATAAGTTAATAAAAATGAAATTCCTTTGTAACAGATGAGTTTTCGTCCGAAACCCTCATACTTCTTATGAGATTGTCCAATTTGTCCACGAAGTGCATCCAGTTTTTGTCGTAACCCTCACAACTCTCTAGAAGTTGCTATGTGGGTGAAATTATGATGTGATGCCAAGTCACAACCTTTTCAGGTTTCATTTGTACTAGTTTTCAAATTCAGGGTCATTTAGCTCAAAATAAATCATTAAATGCATGAAAAATATCAAATGAAGTCAGAAAGGGTTGAAAATTGGTGATGTGCCTTTGAATGGTGCATATTGAACACACAAAAAGTATGGAGTTAAAAGAAGTTATTAAAAATGAAATCCCTTTGTAATAGATGAGTTTTCGTCCGAAACCCTCATACTGCTTATGACATTGTCCAATTTGTACACGAAGTGCATACAGTATTTGCCGTAACCCTGTCAACTCTCTAGAAGTTGCTATGCGGGTGAAATTATGATGTCATGCCAAGTTACAACCTTTTCAGGGTTCATTTGTACTACTTTTCAAATACAGGGTCATTTAGCTCATAATAAATCATTAAATGTATGAAAAATATCAAATGAAGTCAGAAAGGGTTGAAAATTGATGATGTGCCTTTGAATGGTGCGTATTTAACTCACAAAAAGTATGGAGTTAAAATAAGTTATTAAAAATGAAATCCCTTTGTAATAGATGAGTTTTCGTCCGAAACCCTCATACTGCTTATGAGATTGTCCAATTTGTACACGAAGTGCATACAGTTTTTGCCGTAACCATCTCAACTCTCTAGAAGTTGCTATGTGGGTGAAATTATGATGTCATGCCAAGTTACAACCTTTTCAGAGTTCATTGTACTGCTTTTCCAATTTACGGTCATTTAGCTCAAAATAAATCATTAAATGCATGAAAAATATCAAATGAAGTCAGAAAGGGTTGAAAATTGGTGATGATCCTATGAATGGTGCATATTGAACACACAAAAATTATGGAGTTAAAATAAGTTATTAAAAATGAAATCCCTTTGTAACAGATGAGTTTTCATCCGAAACCCTCATACTGCTTATGAGATTGTCGAATTTGTTCACGAAGTGCATCCAGTCTTTCCCGTAACCCTCTCAACTCTCTAGAAGTTGCTATGTGGGTGAAATTATGATGTCATGCCAAGTTACAAGCTTTCCAGAGTTCATTTGTACTGCTTTTCCAATTTACGGTCATTTAGCTCAAAATAAATCATTAAATGCATGAAAAATATCAAATGAAGTCAGAAAGGGTTGAAAATTGGTGATGATCCTATGAATGGTGCATATTGAACACACAAAAAATATGGAGTTAAAATAAGTTATTAAAAATGAAATCCCTTTGTAATAGATGAGTTTTCATCCGAAACCCTCATACTGCTTATGAGATAGTCGAATTTGTTCACGAAGTGCATCCAGTCTTTGCCGTAACCCTCTCAACTCTCTAGAAGTTGCTATGTGGGTGAAATTATGATGTCATGCCAAGTTACAAGCTTTTCAGAGTTCATTTGTAATGCTTTTCAAATTCAGGGTCATTTAGCTGAAAATAAATCATTAAATGCATGAAAAATATCAAATGACGTCAGACAGGGTTGAAAATTGATGATGTGCCTTTGAATGGTGCATATTGAACACACAAAAAGTATGGAGTTAAAATAAGTTAATAAAAATGAAATCCCTTTGTAACACATGAGTTTTCGTCCGAAACCCTCATACTTCTTATGAGATTGTCCAATTTGTCCACGAAGTGCATCCAGTTTTTGTCGTAACCCTCTCAACTCTCTAGAAGTTGCTATGTGGGTGAAATTATGATGTGATGCCAAGTCACAACCTTTTCAGGTTTCATTTGTACTACTTTTCAAATTCAGGGTCATTTAGCTCAAAATAAATCATTAAATGCATGAAAAATATCAAATGAAGTCAGAAAGGGTTGAAAATTGGTGATGTGCCTTTGAATGGTGCATATTGAACACACAAAAAGTATGGAGTTAAAAGAAGTTATTAAAAATGAAATCCCTTTGTAATAGATGAGTTTTCGTCCGAAACCCTCATACTGCTTATGAGATTGTCCAATTTGTACACGAAGTGCATACAGTATTTGCCGTAACCCTGTCAACTCTCTAGAAGTTGCTATGCGGGTGAAATTATGATGTCATGCCAAGTTACAACCTTTTCAGGGTTCATTTGTACTACTTTTCAAATACAGGGTCATTTAGCTCATAATAAATCATTAAATGTATGAAAAATATCAAATGAAGTCAGAAAGGGTTGAAAATTGATGATGTGCCTTTGAATGGTGCGTATTTAACTCACAAAAAGTATGGAGTTAAAATAAGTTATTAAAAATGAAATCCCTTTGTAATAGATGAGTTTTCGTCCGAAACCCTCATACTGCTTATGAGATTGTCCAATTTGTACACGAAGTGCATACAGTTTTTGCCGTAACCATCTCAACTCTCTAGAAGTTGCTATGTGGGTGAAATTATGAAGTCATGCCAAGTTACAACCTTTTCAGAGTTCATTGTACTGCTTTTCCAATTTACGGTCATTTAGCTCAAAATAAATCATTAAATGCATGAAAAATATCAAATGAAGTCAGAAAGGGTTGAAAATTGGTGATGATCCTATGAATGGTGCATATTGACCACACAAAAATTATGGAGTTAAAATAAGTTATTAAAAATGAAATCCCTTTGTAAAAGATGAGTTTTCATCCGAAACCCTCAAACTGCTTATGAGATTGTCGAATTTGTTCACGAAGTGCATCCAGTCTTTCCCGTAACCCTCTCAACTCTCTAGAAGTTGCTATGTGGGTGAAATTATGATGTCATGCCAAGTTACAAGCTTTTCAGAGTTCATTTGTACTGCTTTTCCAATTTACGGTCATTTAGCTCAAAATAAATCATTAAATGCATGAAAAATATCAAATGAAGTCAGAAAGGGTTGAAAATTGGTGATGATCCTATGAATGGTGCATATTGAACACACAAAAATTATGGAGTTAAAATAAGTTATTAAAAATGAAATCCCTTTGTAATAGATGAGTTTTCATCCGAAACCCTCATACTGCTTATGAGATTGTCGAATTTGTTCACGAAGTGCATCCAGTCTTTGCCGTAACCCTCTCAACTCTCTAGAAGTTGCTATGTGGGTGAAATTATGATGTCATGCCAAGTTACAAGCTTTTCAGAGTGCATTTGTAATGCTTTTCAAATTCAGGGTCATTTAGCTCAAAATAAATCATTAAATGCATGAAAAATATCAAATGAAGTCAGACAGGGTTGAAAATTGATGATGTGCCTTTGAATGGTGCATATTGAACACACAAAAAGTATGGAGTTAAAATAAGTTAATAAAAATGAAATCCCTTTGTAACAGATGAGTTTTCGTCCGAAACCCTCATACTTCTTATGAGATTGTCCAATTTGTCCACGAAGTGCATCCAGTTTTTGTCGTAACCCTCACAACTCTCTAGAAGTTGCTATGTGGGTGAAATTATGATGTGATGCCAAGTCACAACCTTTTCAGGTTTCATTTGTACTACTTTTCAAATTCAGGGTCATTTAGCTCAAAATAAATCATTAAATGCATGAAAAATATCAAATGAAGTCAGAAAGGGTTGAAAATTGGTGATGTGCCTTTGAATGGTGCATATTGAACACACAAAAAGTATGGAGTTAAAAGAAGTTATTAAAAATGAAATCCCTTTGTAATAGATGAGTTTTCGTCCGAAACCCTCATACTGCTTATGAGATTGTCCAATTTGTACACGAAGTGCATACAGTATTTGCCATAACCCTGTCAACTCTCTAGAAGTTCCTATGCGGGTGAAATTATGATGTCATGCCAAGTTACAACCTTTTCAGGGTTCATTTGTACTACTTTTCAAATACAGGGTCATTTAGCTCATAATAAATCATTAAATGTATGAAAAATATCAAATGAAGTCAGAAAGGGTTGAAAATTGATGATGTGCCTTTGAATGGTGCGTATTTAACTCACAAAAAGTATGGAGTTAAAATAAGTTATTAAAAATGAAATCCCTTTGTAATAGATGAGTTTTCGTCCGAAACCCTCATACTGCTTATGAGATTGTCCAATTTGTACACGAAGTGCATACAGTTTTTGCCGTAACCATCTCAACTCTCTAGAAGTTGCTATGTGGGTGAAATTATGATGTCATGCCAAGTTACAACCTTTTCAGAGTTCATTGTACTGCTTTTCCAATTTACGGTCATTTAGCTCAAAATAAATCATTAAATGCATGAAAAATATCAAATGAAGTCAGAAAGGGTTGAAAATTGGTGATGATCCTATGAATGGTGCATATTGAACACACAAAAATTATGGAGTTAAAATAAGTTATTAAAAATGAAATCCCTTTGTAACAGATGAGTTTTCATCCGAAACCCTCATACTGCTTATGAGATTGTCGAATTTGTTCACGAAGTGCATCCAGTCTTTCCCGTAACCCTCTCAACTCTCTAGAAGTTGCTATGTGGGTGAAATTATGATGTCATGCCAAGTTACAAGCTTTCCAGAGTTCATTTGTACTGCTTTTCCAATTTACGGTCATTTAGCTCAAAATAAATCATTAAATGCATGAAAAATATCAAATGAAGTCAGAAAGGGTTGAAAATTGGTGATGATCCTATGAATGGTGCATATTGAACACACAAAAAATATGGAGTTAAAATAAGTTATTAAAAATGAAATCCCTTTGTAATAGATGAGTTTTCATCCGAAACCCTCATACTGCTTATGAGATAGTCGAATTTGTTCACGAAGTGCATCCAGTCTTTGCCGTAACCCTCTCAACTCTCTAGAAGTTGCTATGTGGGTGAAATTATGATGTCATGCCAAGTTACAAGCTTTTCAGAGTTCATTTGTAATGCTTTTCAAATTCAGGGTCATTTAGCTGAAAATAAATCATTAAATGCATGAAAAATATCAAATGACGTCAGACAGGGTTGAAAATTGATGATGTGCCTTTGAATGGTGCATATTGATCACACAAAAAGTATGGAGTTAAAATAAGTTAATAAAAATGAAATCCCTTTGTAACAGATGAGTTTTCGTCCGAAACCCTCATACTTCTTATGAGATTGTCCAATTTGTCCACGAAGTGCATCCAGTTTTTGTCGTAACCCTCTCAACTCTCTAGAAGTTGCTATGTGGGTGAAATTATGATGTGATGCCAAGTCACAACCTTTTCAGGTTTCATTTGTACTACTTTTCAAATTCAGGGTCATTTAGCTCAAAATAAATCATTAAATGCATGAAAAATATCAAATGAAGTCAGAAAGGGTTGAAAATTGGTGATGTGCCTTTGAATGGTGCATATTGAACACACAAAAGGTATGGAGTTAAAAGAAGTTATTAAAAATGAAATCCCTTTGTAATAGATGAGTTTTCGTCCGAAACCCTCATACTGCTTATGAGATTGTCCAATTTGTACACGAAGTGCATACAGTATTTGCCGTAACCCTGTCAACTCTCTAGAAGTTGCTATGCGGGTGAAATTATGATGTCATGCCAAGTTACAACCTTTTCAGGGTTCATTTGTACTACTTTTCAAATACAGGGTCATTTAGCTCATAATAAATCATTAAATGTATGAAAAATATCAAATGAAGTCAGAAAGGGTTGAAAATTGATGATGTGCCTTTGAATGGTGCGTATTTAACTCACAAAAAGTATGGAGTTAAAATAAGTTATTAAAAATGAAATCCCTTTGTAATAGATGAGTTTTCGTCCGAAACCCTCATACTGCTTATGAGATTGTCCAATTTGTACACGAAGTGCATACAGTTTTTGCCGTAACCATCTCAACTCTCTAGAAGTTGCTATGTGGGTGAAATTATGAAGTCATGCCAAGTTACAACCTTTTCAGAGTTCATTGTACTGCTTTTCCAATTTACGGTCATTTAGCTCAAAATAAATCATTAAATGCATGAAAAATATCAAATGAAGTCAGAAAGGGTTGAAAATTGGTGATGATCCTATGAATGGTGCATATTGACCACACAAAAATTATGGAGTTAAAATAAGTTATTAAAAATGAAATCCCTTTGTAAAAGATGAGTTTTCATCCGAAACCCTCAAACTGCTTATGAGATTGTCGAATTTGTTCACGAAGTGCATCCAGTCTTTCCCGTAACCCTCTCAACTCTCTAGAAGTTGCTATGTGGGTGAAATTATGATGTCATGCCAAGTTACAAGCTTTTCAGAGTTCATTTGTACTGCTTTTCCAATTTACGGTCATTTAGCTCAAAATAAATCATTAAATGCATGAAAAATATCAAATGAAGTCAGAAAGGGTTGAAAATTGGTGATGATCCTATGAATGGTGCATATTGAACACACAAAAATTATGGAGTTAAAATAAGTTATTAAAAATGAAATCCCTTTGTAATAGATGAGTTTTCATCCGAAACCCTCATACTGCTTATGAGATTGTCGAATTTGTTCACGAAGTGCATCCAGTCTTTGCCGTAACCCTCTCAACTCTCTAGAAGTTGCTATGTGGGTGAAATTATGATGTCATGCCAAGTTACAAGCTTTTCAGAGTTCATTTGTAATGCTTTTCAAATTCAGGGTCATTTAGCTCAAAATAAATCATTAAATGCATGAAAAATATCAAATGAAGTCAGACAAGGTTGAAAATTGATGATGTGCCTTTGAATGGTGCATATTGAACACACAAAAAGTATGGAGTTAAAATAAGTTAATAAAAATGAAATCCCTTCGCAACAGATGAGTTTTCGTCCGAAACCCTCATACTTCTTATGAGATTGTCAAATTTGTACACGAAGTGCATCCAATTTTTGTCGTAACCCTCTCAACTCTCTAGAAGTTGCTATGTGGGTGAAATTATGATGTGATGCCAGTCACAACCTTTTCAGGTTTCATTTGTACTACTTTTCAAATTCAGGGTCATTTAGCTCAAAATAAATCATTAAATGCATGAAAAATATCAAATGAAGTCAGAAAGGGTTGAAAATTGGTGATGTGCCTTTGAATGGTGCATATTGAACACACAAAAAGTATGGAGTTAAAAGAAGTTATTAAAAATGAAATCCCTTTGTAATAGATGAGTTTTCGTCCGAAACCCTCATACTGCTTATGAGAGTGTCCAATTTGTACACGAAGTGCATACAGTATTTGCCGTAACCCTCTCAACTCTCTAGAAGTTGCTATGCGGGTGAAATTATGATGTCATGCCAAGTTACAACCTTTTCAGGGTTCATTTGTACTACTTTTCAAATACAGGGTCATTTAGCTCATAATAAATCATTAAATGTATGAAAAATATCAAATGAAGTCAGAAAGGGTTGAAAATTGATGATGTGCCTTTGAATGGTGCGTATTTAACTCACAAAAAGTATGGAGTTAAAATAAGTTATTAAAAATGAAATCCCTTTGTAATAGATGAGTTTTCGTCCGAAACCCTCATACTGCTTATGAGATTGTCCAATTTGTACACGAAGTGCATACAGTTTTTGCCGTAACCATCTCAACTCTCTAGAAGTTGCTATGTGGGTGAAATTATGATCTCATGCCAAGTTACAACCTTTTCAGGGTTCATTTGTACTACTTTTCAAATGCAGTGTCATTTAGCTCATAATAAATCATTAAATGCATGAAAAATATCAAATGAAGTCAGAAAGGGTTGAAAATTGATGATGTGCCTTTGACTGGTGCGTATTTAACACACAAAAATTATGGAGTTAAAATAAGTTATTAAAAATGAAATCCCTTTGTAATAGATGAGTTTTCGTCCGAAACCCTCATACTTCTTATGAGATTGTCGAATTTGTTCACGATGTGCATCGAGTTTTTGCCGTAACCCTCTCAACTCTCTAGAAGTTGCTATGTGGGTGAAATTATGATGTCATGCCAAGTTACAAGCTTTTCAGAGTTCATTTGTACTGCTTTTCAAATTCAGGGTCATTTAGCTGAAAATAAATCATTAAATGCATGAAAAATACAAATGAAGTCAGAAAGGGTTGAAAATTGATGATGTGCCTTTGAATGGTGCATATTGAACACACAAAAAGTATGGAGTTCAAATAAGTTAATAAAAATGAAATCCCTTTGTAACAGATGAGTTTTCGTCTGAAACCCTCATACTTCTTATAAGATTGTCCAATTTGTACACGAAGTGCATCCAGTTTTTACCGTAACCCTCTCAAATCTCTAGAAGTTTCCATGTGGGTGAAATTATGATGTCATGCCAAGTTACAACCTTTTCAGAGTTCATTGTACTGCTTTTCCAATTCAGGGTCATTTAGCTCAAAATAAATCATTAAATGCATCAAAAATATCAAATGAAGTCAGAAAGGGTTGAAAATTGGTGATGTGCCTTTGAATGGTGCATATTGAACACACAAAAAGTATGGAGTTAAAATAAGTTATTAAAAAATGAAATCCCTTTGTAATAGATGAGTTTTCGACTGAAACCCTCATACTGCTTATGAGATTGTCCAATTTGTACTCGAAGTGCATACAGTTTTTGCCGTAACCATCTCAACTCTCTAGAAGTTGCTATGTGGGTGAAATTATGAAGTCATGCCAAGTTACAACCTTTTCAGAGTTCATTGTACTGCTTTTCCAATTTACGGTCATTTAGCTCAAAATAAATCATTAAATGCATGAAAAATATCAAATGAAGTCAGAAAGGGTTGAAAATTGGTGATGATCCTATGAATGGTGCATATTGACCACACAAAAATTATGGAGTTAAAATAAGTTATTAAAAATGAAATCCCTTTGTAAAAGATGAGTTTTCATCCGAAACCCTCAAACTGCTTATGAGATTGTCGAATTTGTTCACGAAGTGCATCCAGTCTTTCCCGTAACCCTCTCAACTCTCTAGAAGTTGCTATGTGGGTGAAATTATGATGTCATGCCAAGTTACAAGCTTTTCAGAGTTCATTTGTACTGCTTTTCCAATTTACGGTCATTTAGCTCAAAATAAATCATTAAATGCATGAAAAATATCAAATGAAGTCAGAAAGGGTTGAAAATTGGTGATGATCCTATGAATGGTGCATATTGAACACACAAAAATTATGGAGTTAAAATAAGTTATTAAAAATGAAATCCCTTTGTAATAGATGAGTTTTCATCCGAAACCCTCATACTGCTTATGAGATTGTCGAATTTGTTCACGAAGTGCATCCAGTCTTTGCCGTAACCCTCTCAACTCTCTAGAAGTTGCTATGTGGGTGAAATTATGATGTCATGCCAAGTTACAAGCTTTTCAGAGTTCATTTGTAATGCTTTTCAAATTCAGGGTCATTTAGCTCAAAATAAATCATTAAATGCATGAAAAATATCAAATGAAGTCAGACAAGGTTGAAAATTGATGATGTGCCTTTGAATGGTGCATATTGAACACACAAAAAGTATGGAGTTAAAATAAGTTAATAAAAATGAAATCCCTTCGCAACAGATGAGTTTTCGTCCGAAACCCTCATACTTCTTATGAGATTGTCAAATTTGTACACGAAGTGCATCCAATTTTTGTCGTAACCCTCTCAACTCTCTAGAAGTTGCTATGTGGGTGAAATTATGATGTGATGCCAGTCACAACCTTTTCAGGTTTCATTTGTACTACTTTTCAAATTCAGGGTCATTTAGCTCAAAATAAATCATTAAATGCATGAAAAATATCAAATGAAGTCAGAAAGGGTTGAAAATTGGTGATGTGCCTTTGAATGGTGCATATTGAACACACAAAAAGTATGGAGTTAAAAGAAGTTATTAAAAATGAAATCCCTTTGTAATAGATGAGTTTTCGTCCGAAACCCTCATACTGCTTATGAGAGTGTCCAATTTGTACACGAAGTGCATACAGTATTTGCCGTAACCCTCTCAACTCTCTAGAAGTTGCTATGCGGGTGAAATTATGATGTCATGCCAAGTTACAACCTTTTCAGGGTTCATTTGTACTACTTTTCAAATACAGGGTCATTTAGCTCATAATAAATCATTAAATGTATGAAAAATATCAAATGAAGTCAGAAAGGGTTGAAAATTGATGATGTGCCTTTGAATGGTGCGTATTTAACTCACAAAAAGTATGGAGTTAAAATAAGTTATTAAAAATGAAATCCCTTTGTAATAGATGAGTTTTCGTCCGAAACCCTCATACTGCTTATGAGATTGTCCAATTTGTACACGAAGTGCATACAGTTTTTGCCGTAACCATCTCAACTCTCTAGAAGTTGCTATGTGGGTGAAATTATGATCTCATGCCAAGTTACAACCTTTTCAGGGTTCATTTGTACTACTTTTCAAATGCAGTGTCATTTAGCTCATAATAAATCATTAAATGCATGAAAAATATCAAATGAAGTCAGAAAGGGTTGAAAATTGATGATGTGCCTTTGACTGGTGCGTATTTAACACACAAAAATTATGGAGTTAAAATAAGTTATTAAAAATGAAATCCCTTTGTAATAGATGAGTTTTCGTCCGAAACCCTCATACTTCTTATGAGATTGTCGAATTTGTTCACGATGTGCATCGAGTTTTTGCCGTAACCCTCTCAACTCTCTAGAAGTTGCTATGTGGGTGAAATTATGATGTCATGCCAAGTTACAAGCTTTTCAGAGTTCATTTGTACTGCTTTTCAAATTCAGGGTCATTTAGCTGAAAATAAATCATTAAATGCATGAAAAATACAAATGAAGTCAGAAAGGGTTGAAAATTGATGATGTGCCTTTGAATGGTGCATATTGAACACACAAAAAGTATGGAGTTCAAATAAGTTAATAAAAATGAAATCCCTTTGTAACAGATGAGTTTTCGTCTGAAACCCTCATACTTCTTATAAGATTGTCCAATTTGTACACGAAGTGCATCCAGTTTTTACCGTAACCCTCTCAAATCTCTAGAAGTTTCCATGTGGGTGAAATTATGATGTCATGCCAAGTTACAACCTTTTCAGAGTTCATTGTACTGCTTTTCCAATTCAGGGTCATTTAGCTCAAAATAAATCATTAAATGCATCAAAAATTATCAAATGAAGTCAGAAAGGGATAAAAATTGATGATGTACCTTTGAATGGTGCATATTTAACACACAAAAAGTATGGAGTTAAAATAAGTTATTAAAAATGAAATCCCTTTGTAATAGATGAGTTTTCGTCCGAAACCCTCATACTGCTTATGAGCTTGTCCAATTTGTACACGAAGTGCATACAGTTTTTGCCGTAACCCTCTCAACTCTCTAGAAGTTGCTATGTGGGTGAAATTATGATGTCATGCCAAGTTACAACCTTTTCAGAGTTAATTTGTATTGCTTTCCAAATTCAGGGTCATTTAGCTCATAATAAATCATTAAATGCATGAAAAATATCAAATGAAGTCAGAAAGGGTTGAAAATTAATGATGTGCCTTTGAATGGTGCGTATTTAACACACAAAAAGTATGGAGTTAAAATAAGTTATTAAAAATGAAATCCCTTTGTAATAGATGAGTTTTCGTCCGAAACCCTCATACTTCTTAGAGATTGTCCAATTGGTACACGAAGTGCATCCAGTTTTTGCCGTAACCCTCTAAACTCTCTAGAAGTTTCTATGTGGGTGAAATTATGATGTCATGCCAAGTTACAAGCTTTTCAGAGTTCATTTCTACTGCTTTTCAAATTCAGGGTCATTTAGCTCAAAATAAATCATTAGATGCATGAAAAATATCAAATGAAGTCAGAAAGGGTAGAAAATTGATGATGTGCCTTTGAATGGTGCATATTTAACACACAAAAAGTATGGAGCTAAAATAAGTTAATAAAAATGAGATCCCTTTGTAACAGATGAGTTTTCGTCCGAAACCCTCATACTTCTTATGAGATTGTCCAATTTGTACACGAAGTGCATCCAGTTTTTGCCGTAACTGTCTCAACTCTCTAGAAGTTGCTATGTGGGTGAAATTATGTTGTCATGCCAAGTTACAACCTTTTCAGGGTTCATTTGTACTGCTTTTCAAATGCAGGGTCATTTAGCTCAAAATAAATCATTAAATGCATGAAAAATATCAAATGACGACAGAAAGGGTTGAAAATTGATGATGTGCCTTTGAATGGTGCGTATTTAACACACAAAAAGTATGGAGTTAAAATAAGTTATTAAAAATGAAATTCCTTTGTAATAGATGAGTTTTCGTCCCAAACCCTCATACTTCTTCTGAGATTGTCCAATTTGTACACGGAGTGCATCCAGTTTTTGCCGTAACCCTCTCAACTCTCTAGAAGTTGCTATGTGGGTGGAATTATGATGTCATGCCAAGTTACAACCTTTTCAGAGTTCATTTGAACTGCTTTTCAAATTCAGGGTCATTTAGCTCAAAATAAATCATTAAATACATGAAAATTATCAAATGAAGTCAGAAAGGGTTGAAAATTGATGATGTGCCTTTGAATGGTGCATACTAAACTCACAAAAAGTATGGAGTGAACATAAGTTATTAAAAATGAAATCTCTTTGTAATAGATGAGTTTTCGTCCGAAACCCTCATACTTCTTATGAGATTGTCCAATTTGTACACGAAGTGCATCCAGTTTTTGTCGTAACCCTCTCAACTCTCTAGAAGTTGCTATGTGGGTGAAATTATGATGTCATGCCAAGTTACAACCTTTTCAGGGTTCATTTGTACTAGTTTTCAAATGCACGGTCATTTAGCTCATAATAAATCATTAAATGCATGAAAAATATCAAATGAAGTCAGAAAGGGTTGAAAATTGATGATGTGCCTTTGAATGGTGCGTATTTAACACACAAAAATTATGGAGTTAAAATAAGTTATTAAAAATGAAATCCCTTTGTAATAGACGAGTTTTCGTCCGAAACCCTCATACTTCTTATGAGATTGTCGAATTTGTTCACGAAGTGCATCCAATTTTTGCCGTAACCCTCTCAACTCTCTAGAAGTTGCTATGTGGGTGAAATTATGATGTCATGCCAAGTGACAAGCTTTCCAGAGTTCATTTGTACTGCTTTTCAAATTCAGGGTCATTTAGCTCAAAATAAATCATTAAATGCATGAAAAATATCAAATGAAGTCAGAAAGGGTTGAAAATTGGTGATGTGCCTTTGAATGGTGCATATTGAACACACAAAAAGTATGGAGTTAAAATAAGTTATTAAAAATGAAATCCCTTTGTAATAGATGAGTTTTCGTCCGAAACCCTCATACTGCTTATGAGATTGTCGAATTTGTACACGAAGTGCATCCAGTTTTTTCCGTAACCCTCTCAACTCTCTAGAAGTTGCTATGTGGGTGAAATTATGATGTCATGCCAAGTTACAACCTTTTCAGAGTTAATTTGTACTGCTTTCCAAATTCAGGGTCATTTAGCTCAAAATAAATCATTAAATACATGAAAATTATCAAATGAAGTCAGAAAGGGTTGAAAATTGATGATGTGCCTTTGAATGGTGCATACTAAACACACAAAAAGTATGGAGTGAAAATAAGTTATTAAAAATGAAATCTCTTTGTAATAGATGAGTTTTCGTCCGAAACCCTCATACTTCTTATGAGATTGTCCAATTTGTACACGAAGTGCATGCAGTTTTTGCCGTAACTCTCTCAACTATCTAGAAGTTGCTATGTGGGTGAAATTATGTTGTCATGCCAAGTTACAACCTTTTCAGGGTTCATTTGTACTGCTTTTCAAACGCAGGGTCATTTAGCTCAAAATAAATCATTAAATGCATGAAAAATATCAAATGACGACAGAAAGGGTTGAAAATTGATGATGTGCCTTTGAATGGTGCGTATTTAACACACAAAAAGTATGGAGTTAAAATAAGTTATTAAAAATGAAATTCCTTTTTAATAGATGAGTTTTCGTCCCAAACCCTCATACTTCTTATGAGATTGTCCAATTTGTACACGAAGTGCATCCAGTTTTTGCCGTAACCCGCTCAACTCTCTAGAAGTTGCTAGGTGGGTGAAATTATGATGTCATGCCAAGTTACAACCTTTTCAGAGTTCATTTGAACTGCTTTTCAAATTCAGGGTCATTTAGCTCAAAATAAATCATTAAATACATGAACATTATCAAATGAAGTCAGAAAGGGTTGAAAATTGATGATGTGCCTTTGAATGGTGCATACTAAACACACAAAAAGTATGGAGTGAAAATAAGTTATTAAAAATGAAATCTCTTTGTAATAGATGAGTTTTCGTCCGAAACCCTCATACTTCTTATGAGATTGTCCAATTTGTACACGAAGTGCATCCAGTTTTTGTCGTAACCCTCTCAACTCTCTAGAAGTTGCTATGTGGGTGAAATTATGATGTCAAGCCAATTACAAGCTTTTCAGAGTTCATTTGTACTGCTTTTCAAATTCAGGGTCATTTAGCTCAAAATAAATCATTAAATGGCTAAAAAATATCAAATGTAGTCAGAAAGGGTTGAAAATTGATGATGTGCCTTTGAATGGTGCATATTTAACACACAGAAAGTATGAAGTTAAAATAAGTTATTAACAATGAAATCCCTTTGTAATAGATGAGTTTTCGTCCGAAACCCTCATACTTATGAGATTGTCCAATTGGTACACGAAGTGCATCCAGTTTTTGCCGTAACCCTCTCAACTCTCTAGAAGTTGCTATGTGGGTGAAATTATGATGTCATGCCAAGTTTCAACCATTTCAGAGTTCATTTGTACTGCTTTTCAAATTAGGGGTCATTTAGCTAAAAATAAATCATTAAATGCATGAAAAATATCAAATGAAGTCAGAAAGGGTTGAAAAATGATGATGTGCCTTTGAATGGTGCATATTGCACACACAAAACGTATGAAGTTAAAATAAGTTATTCAAAATGAAATCCCTTTGTAATAGATGAGTTTTCGTTCGAAACCCTCATACTTCTTATGAGATTGTCCAATTTGTACACGAAGTGCATCCAGTTTTTGCCGTAACCCTCTCAACTCTCTAGAAGTTGCTATGTGGGTGAAATTATGATGTCATGCCAAGTTACAACCTTTTCAGAGTTAATTTGTACTCCTTTTCAAATTCTGGGTCATCTAGCTCAAAATAAATCATTAAATACATGAAAAATAACAAATTAAGTCAGAAAGGGTTGAAAATTGATGATGTGCCTTTGAATGGTGCATACTAAACACACAAAAAGTATGGAGTGAAAATAAGTTATTAAAAATGAAATCTCTTTGTAATAGATGAGTTTTCGTCCGAAACCCTCATACTTCTTATGAGATTGTCCAATTTGTACACGAGTGCATCCAGTTTTTGTCGTAACCCTCTCAACTCTCTACAAGTTGCTATGTGGGTGATATTATGATGTCATGCCAATTACAAGCTTTTCAGAGTTCATTTGTACTGCTTTTCAAATTCAGGGTCATTTAGATCAAAATAAATCATTAAATGCATGCAAAATATCAAATGAAGTCAGAAAGGGTTGAAAGTTGATGATGTGCCTTTGAATGGTGCGTATTTAACACACAAAAAGTATGGAGTTAAAATAAGTTATTAAAAATGAAATTCCTTTGTAATAGATGAGTTTTGGTCCGAAACCCTCATACTTCTTATGAGATTGTCCAATTTGTACATGAAGTGCATCCGGTTTTAGCCGTAACCCTCTCAACTCTCTAGAAGTTGCCAGGTGGGTGAAATTATGATCTCATGCCAAGTTACAACCTTTTCATAGTTCATTTGAACTGCTTTTCAATTTCAGGGTCATTTAGCTCAAAACAAATCATTAAATACATGAAAAATATCAAATGAAGTCACAAAGGGTTGAAAATTGATGATGTGCCTTTGAATGGTGCATACTAAACACACAAGAAGTATGGAGTGAAAATAAGTTATTAAAAATGAAATCTCTTTGTAATAGATGAGTTTTCGTCCGAAAACCTCATACTTCTTATGAGATTGTCCAATTTGTACACGAAGTGCATCCAGTTTTTGTCGTAACCCTCTCAACTCTCTAGAAGTTGCTATGTGGGTGAAATTATGATGTCAAGCCAATTACAAGCTTTTCAGAGTTCATTTGTACTGCTTTTCAAATTCAGGGTCATTTAGCTCAAAATAAATCAGTAAATGCATGAAAAATATCAAATGTAGTCAGAAAGGGTTGAAAATTGATGATGTGCCTTTGAATGGTGCATATTTAACACACAGAAAGTATGAAGTTAAAATAAGTTATTAACAATGAAATCCCTTTGTAATAGATGAGTTTTCGTCCGAAACCCTCATACTTATGAGATTGTCCAATTGGTACACGAAGTGCATCCAGTTTTTGCCGTAACCCTCTCAACTCTCTAGAAGTTGCTATGTGGGTGAAATTATGATGTCATGCCAAGTTTCAACCATTTCAGAGTTCATTTGTACTGCTTTTCAAATTAGGGGTCATTTAGCTAAAACAAAATCATTAAATGCACGAAAAATATCAAATGAAGTCAGAAAGGGTTGAAAAATGATGACGTGCCTTTGAATGGTGCATATTGAACACACAAAAAGTATGAAGTTAAAATAAGTTATTATTAATGAAATCCCTTTGTAATAGATGAGTTTTTGTTCGAAACCCTCATACTTCTTATGAGATTGTCCAATTTCTACACGAAGTGCATCCAGTTTTTGCCGTAACCCTCTCAACTCTCTAGAAGTTTCTATGTGGGTGAAATTATGATGTCATGCCAAGTTACAACCTTTTTAGAGTTCACTTGCACTGCTTTTCAAATTCAGGGTCATTTAGCTCAAAATAAATCATTAAATGCATGAAAAATATAAAATGAAGTCAGAAAGGGTTGAAAATTGATGATGTCCCTTTTGTAATGGTGCATACTAATTACACAACAAGTATGGAGTGAAAATAAGTTATTAAAAATGAAATCTCGTTGTAATAGATAAGTTTTCGTCCGAAACCCTCATACTTCTTATGAGATTGTCCAATTTGTACACGAGTGCATCCATTTTTTGTCGTAACCCTCTCAACTCTTTAGAAGTTGCTATGTGGGTGAAATTATGATGTCATGCCAATTACAGGCTTTTCAGAGTTCATTTAGCTCAAAATAAATAAATGCATGAAACATATCAAATGAAGTCAAAAAGAGTTGAAAATTGATGATGTGCCTTTGAATGGTGCGTATTGAACACACAAAAAGTATGGAGTTAAAATAAGTTATTAAAAATGAAATTCCTTTGTAATAGATGAGTTTTCGTCCGAAACCCTCATACTTCTTATGAGATTGTCCAATTGGTACACGAAGTGCATCCAGTTTTTGCCGTAACCCTCTGAACTCTCTAGAAGTTGCTATGTGGGTGAAATTATGATGTGATGCCAAGTACAACCTTTTCAGAGTTCATTTGTACTGCTTTTCAAATTCAGGGTTAGATAGCTCAAAATAAATCATTAAATGCATGAAAAATATCAAATAAAGTCAGAAAGGGTTGAAAATTGATGATGTGCCTTTGAATGGTGCGTATTTAACGCACAAAAAGTATGGAGTTAAAATAAGTTATTAAAAATGAAACCCCTTTGTAATAGATGAGTTTTCGTCCGAAACCCTCATACTTCTTATGAGATTGTCCAATTCGTACACGAAGTGCATCCAGTTTTTGTCGTAACCCTCTGAACTCTCTAGAAGTTGCTATGTGGGTGAAATTTTGCTGTCATGCCAATTACAAGTTTTTCAGAGTTCATTTGTACTGCTTTTCAAATTCAGGGTCATTTAGCTCAAAATAAATCATTAAATGCATGAAAAATATCAAATGAAGTCAGAAAGGGTTGAAAATTGATGATCTGCCTTTGAATGGTGCGTATTTAACACACAAAAAGTATGGAGTTAAAATAAGTTATTAAAAATGAAATTCCTTTGTAATAGATGAGTTTTCGTCCAATACCCTCATACTTCTTATGAGATTGTCCAATTTGTAGACGAAGTGCATCCAGTTTTTGCCGTAACCCTCTCAACTCTCTAGAAGTTGCTATGTGGGTGAAATTATGATGTCATGCCAAGTTACAACCTTTTCAGAGTTCATTTGTACTCCTTTTCAAGTTCAGGGTCATTTCGCTCAAAATAAATCATTAAATACATGAAAAATATCAAATGAAGTCAGAAAGGGTTGAAAATTGATGATGTGCCTTTGAATGGTGCATACTAAACACACAAAAAGTATGGAGTGAAAATAAGTTATTAGAAATGAAATCTCTTTGTAATAGATGAGTTTTCGGCCGAAACCCTCATACTTCTTATGAGATTGTCCAATTTGTACATGAGTGCATCCAGTTTTTGTCGTAACCCTCTCAACTCTCTAGAAGTTGCTATGTGGGTGAAATTATGATGTCATGCCAATTACAAGCTTTTCAGAGTTCATTTGTACTGCTTTTGAAATTCAGGGTCATTTAGCTCAAAATAAATCATTAAATGCATGCAAAATATCAAATGAAGTCACAAAGGGTTGAAAATTGATGATGTGCCTTTTAATGGTGCATATTGAACACACAAAAAGTATGGAGTTAAAATAAGTTATTAAAAATGAAATCCCTTTGTAATAGATGAGTTTTCGTCCGAAACCCTCATACTTCTTATGAGATTGTCCAATTTGTACACGAAGTGCATCTAGTTTTTGCCGTAACCCTCTGAACTCTCTAGAAGTGGCTATGTCGGTGAAATTATGATGTCATGCCAGGTTTCAACCTTTTCAGGGTTAATTTGTACTGCTTTTCAAATTCAGGGTCATTTAGCTCAAAATAAATCATTAAATGGATGAAAAATATCAAATGAAGTCAGAAAGGGTTGAAAATTGATGATGTGCCTTTGAATGGTGCGTATTTAACACACAAAAATTATGGAGTTAAAATAAGTTATTAAAAATTAAATCCCTTTGTAATAGATGAGTTTTCGTCCGAAACCCTCATACTTCTTATGAGATTGTCGAATTTGTTCACGAAGTGCATCCAGTTTTTGTCGTAACCATCTCAACTCTCTAGAAGTTTCTATGTGGGTGAAATTATGATGTCATGCCAAGTTACAAGCTTTTTAGAGTTCATTTGTACTGCTTTTCAAATTCAGGGTCATTTAGCTCAAACTAAATCATTAAATGCATGAAAAATACAAATGAAGGCAGAAAGGGTTGAAAATTGATGATGTGCCTTTGAATGGTGCATATTGAACACACAAAAAAGTATGGAGTTAAAATAAGTTAATAAAAATGAAATCCCGTTGTAACAGATGAGTTTTCGTCCCAAACCCTCATACTTCTTATGAGATTGTCCAATTTGTACACGAAGTGCATCTAGTTTTTACCGTAACCCTCTCAACTCTCTAGAAGTTTCCATGTGGGTGAAATTATGATGTCATGCCAAGTTACAACCTTTTCAGAGTTCATTGTACTGCTTTTCCAATTCAGGGTCATTTAGCTCAAAATAAATCATTAAATGCATGAAAAATATAAAATGAAGTAAGAAAGGGTTGAAAATTGGTGATGTGCCTTTGAATGGTGCATATTGAACACACAAAAAGTACGGAGTTAAAATAAGTTATTAAAAATGAAATCCCTTTGTAATAGATGAGTTTTCGACCGAAACCCTCATACTTCTTATGAGATTGTCCAATTTGTACACGAAGTGCATACAGTTTTTGCCGTAACCCTCTCAACTCTCTAGAAGTTGCTATGTGGGTGAAATTATGATGTCATGCCAATTACAAGTTTTTCAGAGTTCATTTGTACTACTTTTCAAATGCAGGGTCATTTAGCTCATAATAAATCATTAAATGCATGACAAATATCAAATGAAGTCAGAAAGGGTTGAAAATTGATGATGTGCCTTTGAATGGTGCGTATTTAACACACAAAAAGTATGGAGTTAAAATAAGTTATTAAAAATGAAATCCCTTTGTAATAGATGAGTTTTCGTCCGAAACCCTCATACTGCTTATGAGATTGTCCAATTTGTACACGAAGTGCATACAGTTTTTGTCGTAACCCTCTCAACTCTCTAGAAGTTGCTATGTGGGTGAAATTATGATGTCATGCCAAGTTACAACCTTTTCAGGGTTCATTTGTACTACTTTTCAAATGGAGGGTCATTTAGCTCATAATAAGTCATTAAATGCATGAAAAATACCAAATGAAGTCAGAAAGGGTTGAAAATTGATGATGTGCCTTTGAATGGTGCGTATTTAACACACAAAAATTATGGAGTTAAAATAAGTTATTAAAAATGAAATCCCTTTGTAATAGATGAGTTTTCGTCCGAAACCCTCATACTTCTTATGAGATTGTCGAATTTGTTCACGAAGTGCATCCAGTTTTTGCCGTAACCCTCTCAACTCTCTAGAAGTTGCTATGTGGGTGAAATTATAATGTCATGCCAAGTTACAAGCTTTTCAGAGTTCATTTGTACTGCTTTCCAAATTCAGGGTCATTTAGCTCAAAATAAATCATTAAATGCATGAAAAATATCAAATGAAGTCAGAAAGGGTTGCAAATTCGTGATGTGCCTTTGAATGGTGCATATTGAAGACACAAAAAGTATGGAGTTAAAATATGTTATTAAAAATGAAATCCCTTTGTAATAGATGAGTTTTCGTTCGAAACACTCATACTGCTTATGAGATTGTCGAATTTGTACATGAAGTGCATCCAGTTTTTGCCGTAAAACTCTCAACTCTCTAGAAGTTGCTATGTGGGTGAAATTATGATGTCATGCCAAGTTACAACCTTTTCAGAGTTAATTTGTACTGCTTTCCAAATTCAGGGTCATTTAGCTCAAAATAAATCATTAAATGCATGCAAAATATCAAATGAAGTCAGAAAGGGTTGAAAATTGATGATGTGCCTTTTAATGGTGCATATTGAACACACAAAAATTATGGAGTTAAAATAAGTTATTAAAAATGAAATCCCTTTGTAATAGATGAGTTTTCGTCCGAAACCCTCATACTTCTTATGAGATTGTCCAATTTGTACACGAAGTGCATCTAGTTTTGGCCGTAACCCTCTGAACTCTCTAGAAGTTGCTATGTGGGTGAAATTATGATGTCATGCCAAGTTACAAGCTTTTCAGAGTTCATTTGTACTGCTTTCCAAATTCAGGGTCATTTAGCTCAAAATAAATCATTAAATGCATGCAAAATATCAAATGAAGTCAGAAAGGGTTGAAAATTGATGATGTGCCTTTTAATGGTGCATATTGAACACACAAAAAGTATGGAGTTAAAATAAGTTATTAAAAATGAAATCCCTTTGTAATAGATGAGTTTTCGTCCGAAACCCTCATACTTCTTATGAGATTGTCCAATTTGTAGACGAAGTGCATCTAGTTTTGGCCGTAACCCTCTGAACTCTCTAGAAGTTGCTATGTGGGTGAAATTATGATGTCATGCCAGGTTTCAACCTTTTCAGAGTTAATTTGTACTGCTTTTCAAATTCAGGGTCATTTAGCTCAAAATAAATCATTAAATGCATGATAAATATCAAATGAAGTCAGAAAGGGTTGAAAATTGATGATGTGCCTTTGAATGGTGCATATTGAACACACAAAAAGTATGGAGTTAAAATAAGTTATTAAAAATGAAATATCTTTGTAATAGATGAGTTTTCGTCCGAAACCCTCATACTTCTTATGAGATTGTCCAATTTGTACACGACGTGCATCCAGTTTTTGCCGTAACCCTCTCAACTCTCTAGAAGTTGCTATGTGGGTGAAATTATGATGTCATGCCAAGTTGCAACCTTTTCAGAGTTGATTTGTACTACTTTCCAAATTCAGGGTCATTTAGCTCAAAATAAATCAATAAATGCATGAAAAATATCAAATGAAGTCACAAAGGGTTAAAAATTGATGATGTGCCTTTTAATGGTGCATATTGAGCACACAAAAAGTATGGAGTTAAAATAAGTTATTAAAAATGAAATCCCTTTGTAATAGATGAGTTTTCGTCCGAAACCCTCATACTTCTTAGAGATTGTCCAATTGGTACACGAAGTGCATCCAGTTTTTGCCGTAACCCTCTCAACTCTCTAGAAGTTGCTATGTGGGTGAAATTATGATGTCCTGCCAAGATACAACCTTGTCAAGGTTCATTTGTACTGCTTTTCAAATTCAGGGTCATTTAGCTCAAAATAAATCATTAAATGCATGAAAAATATCAAATGAAGCCAGAAAGGGTTGAAAATTGATGATGTGCCTTGGAATGGTGCATATTTAACACACAAAAAGTATGAAGTTAAAATAAGTTATGAAAAATGAAATCCCTTTGTAATAGATGAGTTTTCATTCGAAACCCTCATACTTCTTATGAGATTGTCCAATTTGCACACGAAGTGCATCCAGTTTTCGCCGTACCCCTTCAACTCTCTAGAAGTTTCTATGTGGGTGAAATTATGATGTCATGCCAAGTTACATGCTTTTCGGAGTTCATTTGTACTGCTTTTCAAATTCAGGGTCATTTAGCTCAAAAAATATCATTAAATGCATGAAAAATATCAAATGAAGTCAGAAAGGGTTGAAAATTGATGATGTGCCTTTGAATGGTGCATATTGAACACACAAAAAGTATGGAGTTAAAATAAGTTATTAAAAATGAAATCCCTTTGTAATAGATGAGTTTTCGTCCGAAACCCTCATACTTTTTATGAGATTGTCCAATTTGTACACGAAGTGCATCCAGTTTTTGACGTAAGCCTCTCAACTCTCTAGAAGTTGCTATGTGGGTGAAATTACAATGTCATGACAAGATACAACGTTGTGAGGGTTCATTTGTATTGCTTTTCAAATTCAGGGTGATTTAGCTGAAAATAAATCATTAAATGCATGCAAAATATCAAATGAAGTCAGAAAGGGTTGAAAATTGATGATGTGCCTTTGAATGGTGCATATTGAACACACAAAAAGTATGGAGTTAAAATAAGTTATTAAAAATGAAATCCCTTTGTAATAGATGAGTTTTCGTCCGAAACCCTCATACTTTTTATGAGATTGTCCAATTTGTACACGAAGTGCATCCAGTTTTTGACGTAAGCCTCTCAACTCTCTAGAAGTTGCTATGTGGGTGAAATTACAATGTCATGCCAAGATACAACGTTGTGAGGGTTCATTTGTACTGCTTTTCAAATTCAGGGTCATTTAGCTCAAAATAAATCATTAAATGCATGCTAAATATCAAATGAAGTCAGAAAGGGTTGAAAATTGATGATGTGCCTTTTAATGGTGCATATTGAACACACAAAAAGTATGGAGTTAAAATATGTTATCAAAAATGAAATCCCTTTGTAATAGATGAGTTTTCGTCCGAAACCCTCATACTTCTTATGAGATTGTACAATTTGTACACGAAATGCATCTAGTTTTGGCCGTAACCCTCTGAACTCTCTAGAAGTTGCTATGTGGGTGAAATTATGATGTCATGCCAGGTTTCAACCTTTTCAGAGTTAATTTGTACTGCTTTTCAAATTCAGGGTCATTTAGCTCAAAATAAATCATTAAATGCATGCAAAATATCAAATGAAGTTAGAAAGGGTTGAAAATTGATGATGTGCCTTTTAATGGTGCATATTGAACACACAAAAAGTATGGAGTTAAAATAAGTTATTAAAAATGAAATCCCTTTGTAATAGATGAGTTTTCGTCCGAAACCCTCATACTTCTTATGAGATTGTCCAATTTGTACACGAAGTGCATCTAGTTTTGGCCGTAACCCTCTGAACTCTCTAGAAGTTGCTATGTGGGTGAAATTATGATGTCATGCCAGGTTTCAACCTTTTCAGAGTTAATTTGTACTGCTTTTCAAATTCAGGGTCATTTAGCTCAAAATAAATCATTAAATGCATGAAAAATATCAAATGAAGTCAGAAAGGGTTGAAAATTGATGATGTGCCTTTGAATGGTGCATATTGAACACACAAAAAGTATGGAGTTAAAATAAGTTATTAAAAATGAAATATCTTTGTAATAGATGAGTTTTCGTCCGAAACCCTCATACTTCTTATGAGATTGTCCAATTTGTACACGACGTGCATCCAGTTTTTGCCGTAACCCTCTAAACTCTCTAGAAGTTGCTATGTGGGTGAAATTATGATGTCATGCCAAGTTACAACCTTTTCAGAGTTGATTTGTACTTCTTTCCAAATTCAGGGTCATTTAGCTCAAAATAAATCAATAGATGCATGGAAAAAATCAAATGAAGTCACAAAGGGTTAAAAATTGATGATGTGCCTTTTAATGGTGCATATTGAACACACAAAAAGTATGGAGTTAAAATAAGTTATTAAAAATGAAATCCCTTTGTAATAGATGAGTTTTCGTCCGAAACCCTCATACTTCTTATGAGATTGTCCAATTTGTACACGAAGTGCATCCAGTTTTTGCGGTAACCCTCTCAACTCTCTAGAAGTTGCTATGTGGGTGAAATTACGATGTCATGCCAAGATACAACCTTGTCAAGGTTCATTTGTACTGCTTTTCAAATTCAGGGTCATTTAGCTCAAAATAAATCATTAAATGCATGAAAAATATGAAATGAAGTCAGATAGGGTTGAAAATTGATGATGTGCCTTTGAATGGTGCATACTAAACACACAAAAAGTATGGAGTGAAAATAAGTTATTAAAAATGAAATCTCTTTGTAATAGATGAGTTTTCGTCCGAAACCCTCATACTTCTTATGAGATTGTCCAATTTGTACACGAGTGCATCCAGTTTTTGTCGTAACCCTCTCAACTCTCTAGAAGTTGCCATGTGGGTGAAATTATGATGTCATGCCAATTACAAGCTTTTCAGAGTTCATTTGTACTGCTTTTCAAATTCAGGGTCATTTAGCTCAAAATAAATCATTAAATGCGTGCAAAATATCAAATGAAGTCAGAAAGGGTTGAAAATTGGTGATGTGCCTTTTAATGGTGCATATTGAACACACAAAAAGTATGGAGTTAAAATAAGTTATTAAAAATGAAATCCCTTTGTAATAGATGAGTTTTCGTCCCAAACCCTCATACTTCTTATGAGATTGTCCAATTTGTACACGAAGTGCATCTAGTTTTGGCCGTAACCCTCTGAACTCTCTAGAAGTTGCTATGTGGGTGAAATTATGATGTCATGCCAGGTTTCAACCTTTTCAGAGTTAATTTGTACTGCTTTTCAAATTCAGGGTCATTTAGCTCAAAATAAATCATTAAATGCATGAAAAATATCAAATGAAGTCAGAAAGGGTTGAAAATTGATGATGTGCCTTTGAATGGTGCATATTGAACACACAAAAAGTATGGAGTTAAAATAAGTTATTAAAAATGAAATATCTTTGTAATAGATGAGTTTTCGTCAGAAACCCTCATACTTCTTATGAGATTGTCCAATTTGTACATGACGTGCGTCCAGTTTTTCCGTAACCCTCTCAACTCTCTAGAAGTTGCTATGTGGGTGAAATTATGATGTCATGCCAAGTTGCAACCTTTTCAGAGTTGATTTGTACTTCTTTCAAAATTCAGGGTCATTTAGCTCAAAATAAATCAATAAATGCATGAAAAATATCAAATGAAGTCACAAAGGGTTAAAAATTGATGATGTGCCCTTTAATGGTGCATATTGAACACACAAAAAGTATGGAGTTAAAATAAGTTATTAAAAATGAAATCCCTTTGTAATAGATGAGTTTTCGTCCGAAACCCAAATACTTCTTATGAGATTGTCCAATTTGTACATGAACTGCATCCAGTTTTTGCCGTAACCCTCTCAACTCTCTAGAAGTTGCTATGTGGGTGAAATTACGATGTCATGCCAAGATACAACCTTGTCAAGGTTCATTTGTACTGCTTTTCAAATTCAGGGTCATTTAGCTCAAAATAAATCATTAAATGCATGAAAATATCAAATGAAGCCAGAAAGGGTTGAAAATTGATGATGTGCCTTGGAATGGTGCATATTTAACACACAAAAAGTATGAAGTTAAAATAAGTTATGAAAAATGAAATCCCTTTGTAATAGATGAGTTTTCGTTCGAAACCCTCATACTTCTTATGAGATTGTCCAATTTGTACACGAAGTGCATCCAGTTTTCGCCGTACCCCTTTAACTCTCTAGAAGTTTCTATGTGGGTGAAATTATGATGTCATGCCAAGTTACATCCTTTTCAAAGTTCATTTGTACTGCTTTTCAAATTCAGGGTCATTTAGCTCAAAATAAATCATTAAATGCATGAAAAATATCAAATGAATTCAGAAAGGGTTGAAAATTGATGATGTGCCTTTGAATGGTGCATATTGAACACACAAAAATTATGGAGTTAAAATAAGTTATTAAAAATGAAATCCCTTTGTAATAGATGAGTTTTCGTCCGAAACCCTCATACTTTTTATGAGATTGTCCAATTTGTACACGAAGTGTATCCAGTTTTTGACGTAAGCCTCTCAACTCTCTAGAAGTTGCTATGTGGGTGAAATTACAATGTCATGCCAAGATACAACGTCGTGAGGGTTCATTTGTACTGCTTTTCAAATTCAGGGTCATTTAGCTCAAAATAAATCATCAAATGCATGCAAAATATCAAATGAAGTCAGAAAGGGTTGAAAATTGATGATGTGCCTTTTAATGGTGCATATTGAACACACAAAAAGTATGGAGTTAAAATATGTTATTAAAAATGAAATCCCTTTGTAATAGATGAGTTTTCGTGTGAAACCCTCATACTTCTTATGAGATTGTCCAATTTGTACACGAAGTGCATCTAGTTTTGGCCGTAACCCTCTGAACTCTCTAGAAGTTGCTATGTGGGTGAAATTATGATGTCATGCCAGGTTTCAACCTTTTCAGAGTTAATTTGTACTGCTTTTCAAATTCAGGGTCATTTAGCTCAAAATAAATCATTAAATGCATGCAAAATATCAAATGAAGTCAGAAAGGGTTGAAAATTGATGATGTGCCTTTTAATGGTGCATATTGAACACACAAAAAGTATGGAGTTAAAATAAGTTATTAAAAATGAAATCCCTTTGTAATAGATGAGTTTTCGTCCGAAACCCTCATACTTCTTATGAGATTGTCCAATTTGTACACGAAGTGCATCTAGTTTTGGCCGTAACCCTCTGAACTCTCTACAAGTTGCTATGTGGGTGAAATTATGATGTCATGCCAGGTTTCAACCTTTTCAGAGTTAATTTGTACTGCTTTTCAAATTCAGGGTCATTTAGCTCAAAATAAATCATTAAATGCATGAAAAATATCAAATGAAGTCAGAAAGGGTTGAAAATTGATGATGTGCCTTTGAATGGTGCATATTGAACACACAAAAAGTATGGAGTTAAAATAAGTTATTAAAAATGAAATATCTTTGTAATAGATGAGTTTTCGTCCGAAACCCTCATACTTCTTATGAGATTGTCCAATTTGTACACGACGTGCATCCAGTTTTTGCCGTAACCCTCTCAACTCTCTAGAAGTTGCTATGTGGGTGAAATTATGATGTCATGCCAAGTAGCAACCATTTAAGAGTTGATTTGTACTTCTTTCCAAATTCAGGGTCATTTAGCTCAAAATAAATCAATAAATGCGTGAAAAATATCAAATGAAGTCACAAAGGGTTAAAAATTGATGATGTGCCTTTTAATGGTGCATATTGAACACACAAAAAGTATGGAGTTAAAATAAGTTATTAAAAATGAAATCCCTTTGTAATAGATGAGTTTTCGTCCGAAACCCTCATACTTCTTATGAGATTGTCCAATTTGTACACGAAGTGCATCCAGTTTTTCCGTAACCCTCTCAACTCTCTAGAAGTTGCTATGTGGGTGAAATTACGATGTCATGCCAAGATACAACCTTGTCAAGGTTCATTTGTACTGCTTTTCAAATTCAGGGTCATTTAGCTCAAAATAAATCATTAAATGCATGAAAAATATCAAATGAAGCCAGAAAGGGTTGAAAATTGATGATGTGCCTTGGAATGGTGCATATTTAACACACAAAAAGTATGAAGTTAAAATAAGTTATGAAAAATGAAATCCCTTTGTAATAGATGAGTTTTCGTTCGAAACCCTCATACTTCTTATGAGATTGTCCAATTTGTACACGAAGTGCATCCAGTTTTCGCCGTACCCCTTCAACTCTCTAGAAGTTTCTATGTGGGTGAAATTATGATGTCATGCCAAGTTACATCCTTTTCAGAGTTCATTTGTACTGCTTTTGAAATTCAGGGTCATTTAGCTCAAAATAAATCATTAAATGCATGAAAAATATCAAATGAAGTCAGAAAGGGTTGAAAATTGATGATGTGCCTTTGAATGGTGCATATTGAACACACAAAAAGTATGGAGTTAAAATAAGTTATTAAAAATGAAATCCCTTTGTAATAGATGAGTTTTCGTCCGAAACCCTCATACTTTTTATGAGATTGTCCAATTTGTACACGAAGTGCATCCAGTTTTTGACGTAAGCCTCTCAACTCTCTAGAAGTTGCTATGTGGGTGAAATTACAATGTCATGCCAAGATACAACGCTGTGAGGGTTCATTTGTACTGCTTTTCAAATTCAGGGTCATTTAGCTCAAAATAAATCATTAAATGCATGCAAAATATCAAATGAAGTCAGAAAGGGTTGAAAATTGATGATGTGCCTTTTAATGGTGCATATTGAACACACAAAAAGTATGGAGTTAAAATAAGTTATTAAAAATGAAATCCCTTTGTAATATATGAGTTTTCGTGCGAAACCCTCATACTTCTTATGAGATTGTCCAATTTGTACACGAAGTGCATCTAGTTTTGGCCTTAACCCTCTGAACTCTCTACAAGTTGCTATGTGGGTGAAATTACGATGTCATGCCAGGTTTCAACCTTTTCAGAGTTAATTTGTACTGCTTTTCAAATTCAGGGTCATTTAGCTCAAAATAAATCATTAAATGCATGAAAAATATCAAATGAAGTCAGAAAGGGTTGAAAATTGATGATGTGCCTTGGAATGGTGCATATTTAACACACAAAAAGTATGAAGTTAAAATAAGTTATGAAAAATGAAATCCCTTTGTAATAGATGAGTTTTCGTTCGAAACCCTCATACTTCTTATGAGATTGTCCAATTTGTACACGAAGTGCATCCAGTTTTCGCCGTACCCCTTCAACTCTCTAGAAGTTTCTATGTGGGTGAAATTATGATGTCATGCCAAGTTACATCCTTTTCAGAGTTCATTTGTACTGCTTTTCAAATTCAGGGTCATTTAGCTCAAAATAAATCATTAAATGCATGAAAAATATCAAATGAAGTCCGAAAGGGTTGAAAATTGATGATGTGCCTGTCAATGGTGCATATTGAACACACAAAAAGCATGGAGTTAAAATAAGTTATTAAAAATGAAATCCCATTGTAATAGATGAGTTTTCGTCCGAATCCCTCATACTTCTTATGAGATTGTCCAACTTGTACACGACGTGCATCCAGTTGTTGCCGTAACCCTCTCAGCTCTCTAGAAGTTGCTGTGTGGGTGAAATTATGATGTCATGCCAAGTTACAACCTTTTCAGAGTTGATTTGTACTTCTTTTCAAATTCAGGGTCATTTAGCTCAAAATAAATCAATAAATGCATGAAAAATATCAAATGAAGTCACAAAGGGTTAAAAATTGGTGATGTGCCTTTTAATGGTGCATATTGAACACACAAAAAGTATGGAGTTAAAATAAGTTATTAAAAATGAAATCCCTTTGTAATAGATGAGTTTTCGTCCGAAACCCTCATACTTCTTATGAGATTGTCCAATTTGTACACGTAGTGCATCCAGTTTTTGCCGTAACCCTCTCAACTCTCTAGAAGTTGCTATGTGGGTGAAATTACGATGTCATGCCAAGATACAACCTTGTCAGGGTACATTTGTACTGCTTTTCAAATTCAGGGTCATTTAGCTCAAAATAAATCATTAAATGCATGAAAAATATCAAATGAAGTCCGAAAGGGTTGAAAATTGATGATGTGCCTTGGAATGGTGCATATTTAACACACAACAAGTATGAAGTTAAAATAAGTTATGAAAAATGAAATCACTTTGTAATAGATGAGTTTTCGTCCGAAACCCTCATACTTCTTATGAGATTGTCCAATTTGTACACGAAGTGCATCCAGTTTTTGCCGTAACCCTCTCAACTCTCTAGAAGTTGCTATGTGGGTGAAATTATGATGTCATGCCAAGATACAACATTGTCAGGGTTCATTTGTACTGCTTTTCAAATTCAGGGTCATTTAGCTCAAAATAAATCATTAAATGCATGAAAAATATCAAATGAAGTGCGAAAGGGTTGAAAATTGATGATGTGCCTTTGAATGGTGCATATTGAACACACGAAAAGTATGGAGTTAAAATAAGTTATTAAAAATGAAATCCCTTTGTCATAGATGAGTTTTCGTCCGAAACCCTCATACTTCTTATGAGATTGTCCAATTTGTACACGAAGTGAATCCAGTTTTTGCCGTAACCCTCTGAACTCTGTAGAAGTTGCTATGTGGGTGAAATTATGATGTCATGCCAAGATACAACATTGTCAGGGTTCATTTGTACTGCTTTTCAAATTCAGGGTCATTTAGCTCAAAATAAATCATTAAATGCATGAAAAATATCTATGAAGTCAAAAAGGGTTGAAAATTGATGATGTGCCTTTGAATGGTGCATATTGAACACACGAAAAGTATGGAGTTCAAATAAGTTATTAAAAATGAAATCCCTTTTTCATAGATGAGTTTTCGTCCGAAACCCTCATACTTCTTATGATATTGTCCAATTTGTACACGAAGTGAATCCAGTTTTTGCCGTAACCCTCTGAACTCTATAGAAGTTGCTATGTGGCTGAAATTATGATGTCATGCCAAGATACAACATTGTCAGGGTTCATTTGTACTGCTTTTCAAATTCAGGGTCATTTAGCTCAAAATAAATCATTAAATGCATGCAAAATATCAAATGAAGTCAGAAAGGGTTGAAAATTGATGATGTGCCTTTGAATGGTGCATATTTAACACACAAAAAGTATGAAGGTAAAATAAGTTATTAAAAATGAAATCCCATTGTAATAGATGAGTTTTCGTTCGAAACCCTCATACTTCTTATGAGATTGTCCAATTTGTACACGAAGTGCATCCAGTTTTTGCCGTAACCCTCTCAACTCTCTAGAAGTTGCTATGTGGGTGAAATTATGAAGTCATGCCAAGATACAACATTGTCAGGGTTCATTTGTACTGCTTTTCAAATTCAGGGTCATTTAGCTCAAAATAAATCATTAAATGCATGAAAAATATTAAATGAAGTCCGAAAGGGTTGAAAATTGATGATGTGCCTTTGAATGGTGCATATTGAACACACGAAAAGTATGGAGTTAAAAATAAGTTATTAAAAATGAAATCCCTTTGTCATAGATGAGTTTTCGTCCGAAACCGTCATACTTCTTATGAGATTGTCCAATTTGTACACGTAGTGCATCCAGTTTTTGCCGTAACCCTCTCAACTCTCTAGAAGTTGCTATGTGGGTGAAATTACGATGTCATGCCAAGATACAACCTTGTCAGGGTTCATTTGTACTGCTTTTCAAATTCAGGGTCATTTAGCTCAAAATAAATCATTAAATGCATGAAAAATATCAAATGAAGTCCGAAAGGGTTGAAAATTGATGATGTGCCTTGGAATGGTGCATATTTAACACACAACAAGTATGAAGTTAAAATAAGTTATGAAAAATGAAATCACTTTGTAATAGATGAGTTTTCGTCCGAAACCCTCATACTTCTTATGGGATTGTCCAATTTGTACACGAAGTGCATCCAGTTTTTCCCGTAACCCTCTCAACTCTCTAGAAGTTGCTATGTGGGTGAAATTATGATGTCATGCCAAGATACAACATTGTCAGGGTTTATTTGTACTGCTTTTCAAATTCAGGGTCATTTAGCTCAAAATAAATCATTAAATGCATGAAAAATATCAAATGAAGTGCGAAAGGGTTGAAAATTGATTATGTGCCTTTGAATGGTGCATATTGAACACACGAAAAGTATGCAGTTAAAATAAGTTATTAAAAATGAAATCCCTTTATAATAGATGAGTTTTCGTTCGAAACCCTCATACTTCTTATGAGATTGTCCAATTTGTACACGAAGTGCATCCAGTTTTCGCCGTACCCCTTCAACTCTCTAGAAGTTTCTATGTGGGTGAAATTATGATGTCATGCCAAGTTACATCCTTTTCAGAGTTCATTTGTACTGCTTTTCAAATTCAGGGTCATTTAGCTCAAAATAAATCATTAAATGCATGAAAAATATCAAATGAAGTCAGAAAGGGTTGAAAATTGATGATGTGCCTTTGAATGGTCCATGTTGAACACACAAAAAGTATGGAGTTAAAATAAGTTATTAAAAATGAAATCCCTTTGTAATAGATGAGTTTTCGTCCGAAACCCTCATACTTCTTATGAGATTGTCCAATTTGTACACGAAGTGCATCCAGTTTTTGCCGTAACCCTCTGAACTCTCTAGAAGTTGCTATGTGGGTGAAATTATGATGTCATGCCAAGATACAACATTGTCAGGGTTCATTTGTACTGCTTTTCAAATTCAGGGTCATTTAGCTCAAAATAAATCATTAAATGCATGAAAAATATTAAATGAAGTCCGAAAGGGTTGAAAATTGATGATGTGCCTTTGAATGGTGCATATTGAACACACGAAAAGTATGGAGTTAAAATAAGTTATTAAAAATGAAATCCCTTTGTAATAGATGAGTTTTCGTTTGAAACCCTCATACTTCTTATGAGATTGTCCAATTTGTACACGAAGTGAATCCAGTTTTTGCCGTAACCCTCTGAACTCTGTAGAAGTTGCTATGTGGGTGAAATTATGATGTCATGCCAAGATACAACATTGTCAGGGTTCATTTGTACTGCTTTTCAAATTCAGGGTCATTTAGCTCAAAATAAATCATTAAATGCATGCAAAATATCAAATGAAGTTCGAAAGGGTTGAAAATTGATGATCTGCCTTTGAATGGTGCATATTGAACACACGAAAAGTATGGAGTTAAAATAAGATATGAAAAATGAAATCCCTTTGTAATAGATGAGTTTTCGTCCGAAACCCTCATACTTCTTATGAGATTGTCCAATTTGTACACGAAGTGCATCCAGTTTTTGCCGTAACCCTCTCAACTCTCTAGAAGTTGCTATGTGGGTGAAATTATGATGTCATGCCAAGATACAACATTGTCAGGGTTCATTTGTACTGCTTTTCAAATTCAGGGTCATTTAGCTCAAAATAAATCATTAAATGCATGAAAAATATCAAAGGAAGTCCGAAAGGATTGAAAATTGATGATCTGCCTTTGAATGGTGCATATTGAACACACGAAAAGTATGGAGTTAAAATAAGATATGGAAAATGAAATCCCTTTGTAATAGATGAGTTTTCGTCCGAAACCCTCATACTTCTTATGAGATTGTCCAATTTGTACACGAAGTGCATCCAGTTTTCGCCGTACCCCTTCAACTCTCTAGAAGTTTCTATGTGGGTGAAATTATGATGTCATGCCAAGTTACATCCTTTTCAGAGTTCATTTGTACTGCTTTTCAAATTCAGGGTCATTTAGCTCAAAATAAATCATTAAATGCATGAAAAATATCAAATGAAGTCAGAAAGGGTTGAAAATTGATGATGTGCCTTTGAATGGTCCATGTTGAACACACAAAAAGTATGGAGTTAAAATAAGTTATTAAAAATGAAATCCCTTTGTAATAGATGAGTTTTCGTCCGAAACCCTCATACTTCTTATGAGATTGTCCAATTTGTACACGAAGTGCATCCAGTTTTTGCCGTAACCCTCTCAACTCTCTAGAAGTTGCTATGTGGGTGAAATTATGATGTCATGCCAAGATACAACATTGTGAGGGTTCATTTGTACTGCTTTTCAAATTCAGGGTCATTTAGCTCAAAATAAATCATTAAATGCATGAAAAATATTAAATGAAGTCCGAAAGGGTTGAAAATTGATGATGTGCCTTTGAATGGTGCATATTGAACACACGAAAAGTATGGAGTTAAAAAAAGTTATTAAAAATGAAATCCCTTTGTCATAGATGAGTTTTCGTCCGAAACCCTCATACTTCTTATAAGATTCTCCAATTTGTACAGGAAGTGATTCCAGTTTTTGCCGTAACCCTCTGAACTCTGTAGAAGTTGCTATGTGGGTGAAATTATGATGTCATGCCAAGTTACAACCTTTTCAGAGTTCATTTTTACTGCTTTTCAAATTCAGGGTCATTTAGCTCAAAATAAATCATTAAATGCATGCAAAATATCAAATGAAGTCAGAAAGGGTTGAAAATTGATGATGTGCCTTTGAATGGTGCATATTTAACACACAAAAAGTATGAAGGTAAAATAAGTTATTAAAAATGAAATCCCATTGTAATAGATGAGTTTTCGTTCGAAACCCTCATACTTCTTATGAGATTGTCCAATTTGTACACGAAGTGCATCCAGTTTTTGCCGTAACCCTCTCAACTCTCTAGAAGTTGCTATGTGGGTGAAATTATGATGTCATGCCAAGATACAACATTGTCAGGGTTCATTTGTACTGCTTTTCAAATTCAGGGTCATTTAGCTCAAAATAAATCATTAAATGCATGAAAAATATTAAATGAAGTCCGAAAGGGTTGAAAATTGATGATGTGCCTTTGAATGGTGCATATTGAACACACGAAAAGTATGGAGTTAAAATAAGTTATTAAAAATGAAATCCCTTTGTCATAGATGAGCTTTCGTCCGAAACCCTCATACTTCTTATGAGATTGTCCAATTTGTACACGTAGTGCATCCAGTTTTTGCCGTAACCCTCTCAACTCTCTAGAAGTTGCTATGTGGGTGAAATTACGATGTCATGCCAAGATACAACCTTGTCAGGGTTCATTTGTACTGCTTTTCAAATTCAGGGTCATTTAGCTCAAAATAAATCATTAAATGCATGAAAAATATCAAATGAAGTCCGAAAGGGTTGAAAATTGATGATGTGCCTTGGAATGGTGCATATTTAACACACAACAAGTATGAAGTTAAAATAAGTTATGAAAAATGAAATCACTTTGTAATAGATGAGTTTTCGTCCGAAACCCTCATACTTCTTATGAGATTGTCCAATTTGTACACGAAGTGCATCCAGTTTTTGCCGTAACCCTCTCAACTCTCTAGAAGTTGCTATGTGGGTGAAATTATGATGTCATGCCAAGATACAACATTGTCAGGGTTCATTTTTACTGCTTTTCAAATTCAGGGTCATTTAGCTCAAAATAAATCATTAAATACGTGAAAAATATCAAATGAAGTGCGAAAGGGTTGAAAATTGATGATGTGCCTTTGAATGGTGCATATTGAACACACGAAAAGTATGCAGTTAAAATAAGTTATTAAAAATGAAATCCCTTTGTCATAGATGAGTTTTCGTCCGAAACCCTCATACTTCTTATGATATTGTCCAATTTGTACACGAAGTGAATCCAATTTTTGCCGTAACCCTCTGAACTCTGTAGAAGTTGCTATGTGGGTGAAATTATGATGTCATGCCAAGATACAACATTGTCAGGGTTCATTTGTACTGCTTTTCAAATTCAGGGTCATTTAGCTCAAAATAAATCATTAAATGCATGAAAAATATCAAATGAAGTCCGAAAGGGTTGAAAATTGATGATCTGCCTTTGAATGGTGCATATTGAACACACGAAAAGTATGGAGTTAAAATAAGATATGAAAAATGAAATCCCTTTGTAATAGATGAGTTTTCGTCCGAAACCCTCATACTTCTTATGAGATTGTCCAATTTGTACACGAAGTGCATCCAGTTTTCGCCGTACCCCTTCAACTCTCTAGAAGTTTCTATGTGGGTGAAATTATGATGTCATGCCAAGTTACATCCTTTTCAGAGTTCATTTGTACTGCTTTTCAAATTCAGGGTCATTTAGCTCAAAATAAATCATTAAATGCATGAAAAATATCAAATGAAGTCAGAAAGGGTTGAAAATTGATGATGTGCCTTTGAATGGTGCATATTGAACACACAAAAAGTATGGAGTTAAAATAAGTTATTAAAAATGAAATCCCTTTGTAATAGATGAGGTTTCGTCCGAAACCCTCATACTTCTTATGAGATTGTCCAATTTGTACACGAAGTGCATCCAGTTTTTGCCGTAACCCTCTCAACTCTCTAGAAGTTGCTATGTGGGTGAAATTATGATGTCATGCCAAGATACAACATTGTCAGGGTTCATTTGTACTGCTTTTCAAATTCAGGGTCATTTAGCTCAAAATAAATCATTAAATGCATGAAAAATATTAAATGAAGTCCGAAAGGGTTGAAAATTGATGATGTGCCTTTGAATGGTGCATATTGAACACACGAAAAGTATGGAGTTCAAATAAGTTATTAAAAATGAAATCCCTTTTTCATAGATGAGTTTTCGTCCGAAACCCTCATACTTCTTATGATATTGTCCAATTTGTACATGAAGTGAATCCAGTTTTTGCCGTAACCCTCTGAACTCTATAGAAGTTGCTATGTGGGTGAAATTATGATGTCATGCCAAGATACAACATTGTCAGGGTTCATTTGTACTGCTTTTCAAATTCAGGGTCATTTAGCTCAAAATAAATCATTAAATGCATGCAAAATATCAAATGAAGTCAGAAAGGGTTGAAAATTGATGATGTGCCTTTGAATGGTGCATATTTAACACACAAAAAGTATGAAGGTAAAATAAGTTATTAAAAATGAAATCCCATTGTAATAGATGAGTTTTCGTTCGAAACCCTCATACTTCTTATGAGATTGTCCAATTTGTACACATAGTGCATCCAGTTTTTGCCGTAACCCTCTCAACTCTCTAGAAGTTGCTATGTGGGTGAAATTACGATGTCATGCCAAGATACAACCTTGTCAGGGTTCATTTGTACTGCTTTTCAAATTCAGGGTCACTTAGCTCAAAATAAATCATTAAATGCATGAAAAATATCAAATGAAGTCCGAAAGGGTTGAAAATTGATGATGTGCCTTGGAATGGTGCATATTTAACACACAACAAGTATGAAGTTAAAATAAGTTATGAAAAATGAAATCACTTTGTAATAGATGAGTTTTCGTCCGAAACCCTCATACTTCTTATGAGATTGTCCAATTTGTACACGAAGTGCATCCAGTTTTTGCCGTAACCCTCTCAACTCTCTAGAAGTTGCTATGTGGGTGAAATTATGATGTCATGCCAAGATACAACATTGTGAGGGTTCATTTGTACTGCTTTTCAAATTCAGGGTCATTTAGCTCAAAATAAATCATTAAATGCATGAAAAATATCAAATGAAGTGCGAAAGGGTTGAAAATTGATGATGTGCCTTTGAATGGTGCATATTGAACACACGAAAAGTATGGAGTTAAAATAAGTTATTAAAAATGAAATCCCTTTGTCATAGATGAGTTTTCGTCCGAAACCCTCATACTTCTTATGATATTGTCCAATTTGTACACGAAGTGAATCCAGTTTTTGCCGTAACCCTCTGAACTCTGTAGAAGTTGCTATGTGGGTGAAATTATGATGTCATGCCAAGATACAACATTGTCAGGGTTCATTTGTACTGCTTTTCAAATTCAGGGTCATTTAGCTCAAAATAAATCATTAAATGCATGAAAAATATCAAATGAAGTCCGAAAGGGTTGAAAATTGATGATCTGCCTTTGAATGGTGCATATTGAACACACGAAAAGTATGGAGTTAAAATAAGATATGAAAAATGAAATCCCTTTGTAATAGATGAGTTTTCGTCCGAAACCCTCATACTTCTTATGAGATTGTCCAATTTGTACACGAAGTGCATCCAGTTTTCGTCGTACCCCTTCAACTCTCTAGAAATTTCTATGTGGGTGAAATTATGATGTCATGCCAAGTTACATCCTTTTCAGAGTTCATTTGTACTGCTTTTCAAATTCAGGGTCATTTAGCTCAAAATAAATCATTAAATGCATGAAAAATATCAAATGAAGTCAGAAAGGGTTGAAAATTGATGATGTGCCTTTGAATGGTGCATATTGAACACACAAAAAGTATGGAGTTAAAATAAGTTATTAAAAATGAAATCCCTTTGTAATAGATGAGGTTTCGTCCGAAACCCTCATACTTCTTATGAGATAGTCCAATTTGTACACGAAGTGCATCCAGTTTTTGCCGTAACCCTCTCAACTCTCTAGAAGTTGCTATGTGGGTGAAATTATGATGTCATGCGAAGATACAACATTGTCAGGGTTCATTTGTACTGCTTTTCAAATTCAGGGTCATTTAGCTCAAAATAAATCATTAAATGCATGAAAAATATTAAATGAAGTCCGAAAGGGTTGAAAATTGATGATCTGCCTTTGAATGGTGCATATTGAACACACGAAAAGTATGGAGTTCAAATAAGTTATTAAAAATGAAATCCCTTTTTCATAGATGAGTTTTCGTCCGAAACCCTCATACTTCTTATGATATTGTCCAATTTGTACAGGAAGTGAATCCAGTTTTTGCCGTAACCCTCTGAACTCTGTAGAAGTTGCTATGTGGGTGAAATTATGATGTCATGCCAAGATACAACATTGTCAGGGTTCATTTGTACTGCTTTTCAAATTCAGGGTCATTTAGCTCAAAATAAATGATTAAATGCATGAAAAATATCAAATGAAGTCCGAAAGGGTTGAAAATTGATGATCTGCCTTTGAATGGTGCATATTGAACACACGAAAAGTATGGAGTTAAAATAAGATATGAAAAATGAAATCCCTTTGTAATAGATGAGTTTTCGTCCGAAACCCTCATACTTCTTATGAGATTGTCCAATTTGTACACGAAGTGCATCCAGTTTTCGCCGTACCCCTTCAACTCTCTAGAAGTTTCTATGTGGGTGAAATTATGATGTCATGCCAAGTTACATCCTTTTCAGAGTTCATTTGTACTGCTTTTCAAATTCAGGGTCATTTAGCTCAAAATAAATCATTAAATGCATGAAAAATATCAAATGAAGTCAGAAAGGGTTGAAAATTGATGATGTGCCTTTGAATGGTGCATATTGAACACACAAAAAGTATGGAGTTAAAATAAGTTATTAAAAATGAAATCCCTTTGTAATAGATGAGTTTTCGTCCGAAACCCTCATACTTCTTATGAGATTGTCCAATTTGTACACGAAGTGCATCCAGTTTTTGCCGTAACCCTCTCAACTCTCTAGAAGTTGCTATGTGGGTGAAATTATGATGTCATGCCAAGATACAACATTGTCAGGGGTCATTTGTACTGCTTTTCAAATTCAGGGTCATTTAGCTCAAAATAAATCATTAAATGCATGAAAAATATTAAATGAAGTCCGAAAGGGTTGAAAATTGATGATGTGCCTTTGAATGGTGCATATTGAACACACGAAAAGTATGGAGTTAAAATAAGTTATTAAAAATGAAATCCCTTTGTCATAGATGAGTTTTCGTCCGAAACCCTCATACTTCTTATAAGATTGTCCAATTTGTACAGGAAGTGAATCCAGTTTTTGCCGTAACCCTCTGAACTCTGTAGAAGTTGCTATGTGGGTGAAATTATGATGTCATGCCAAGTTACAACCTTTTCAGAGTTCATTTTTACTGCTTTTCAAATTCAGGGTCATTTAGCTCAAAATAAATCATTAAATGCATGTAAAATATCAAATGAAGTCAGAAAGGGTTGAAAATTGATGATGTGCCTTTGAATGGTGCATATTTAACACACAAAAAGTATGAAGGTAAAATAAGTTATTAAAAATGAAATCCCATTGTAATAGATGAGTTTTCGTTCGAAACCCTCATACTTCTTATGAGATTGTCCAATTTGTACACGAAGTGCATCCAGTTTTTGCCGTAACCCTCTCAGCTCTCTAGAAGTTTCTATGTGGGTGAAATTATGATGTCATGCCAAGTTAAATCCTTTTCGGAGTTCATTTGTACTGCTTTTCAAATTCAGGGTCATTTAGCTCAAAATAAATCATCAAATGCATGAAAAATATCAAATGAAGTCAGAAAGGGTTGAAAATTGATGATGTGCCTTTGAATGGTGCATATTGAACACACAAAAAGTATGGAGTTAAAATAAGTTATTAAAAATGAAATCCCTTTGTAATAGATGAGTTGTCGTCCGAAACCCTCATACTTCTTATGAGATTGTCCAATTTGTACACGAAGTGCATGCAGTTTTTGCCGTAACCCTGTCAACTCTCTAGAAGTTGCTATGTGGGTGAAATTATGATGTCATGCCAAGATACAACATTGTCAGGGTTCATTTGTACTGCTTTTCAAATTCAGGGTCATTTTGCTCAAAATAAATCATTAAATGCATGAAAAATATCAAATGAAGTCCGAAAGGGTTGAAAATTGATGATGTGCCTTTGAATGGTGCATATTGAACACACAAAAAGTATGGAGTTAAAATAAGTTATTAAAAATGAAATCCCTTTGTCATAGATGAGTTTTCGTCCGAAACTCTAATACTTCTTATGAGATTGTCGAATTTGTACACGAAGTGAATCCAGTTTTGGCCGTAACCCTCTGAACTCTGTAGAAGTTGCTATGTTGGTGAAATTATGATGTCATGCCAAGTTACAACCTTTTCAGAGTTCATTTTTACTGCTTTTCAAATTCAGGGTCATTTAGCTCAAAATAAATCATTAAATGCATGAAAAATATCAAATGAAGTCAAAAAGGGTTGAAAATTGATGATGTGCCTTTGAATGGTGCATATTTAACACACAAAATTATGAAGTTAAGATAAGTTATTAAAAATGAAATCCCATTGTAATAGATGAGTTTTCGTTCGAAACCCTCATACTTCTTATGAGATTGTCCAATTTGTACACGAAGTGCATCCAGTTTTTGCCGTAACCCTCTCAACTCTCTAGAAGTTTCTATGTGGGTGAAAATATGATGTCATGCCAAGTTACAACCTTTTCAGAGTTCATTTTTACTACTTTTCAAATTCAGGGTCATTTAGCTCAAAATAAATCATTAAATGCATGAAAAATATCAAATGAAGTCAGAAACTGTTGAAAATTGATGATGTGCCTTTGAATGGTGCACATTTAAAACACAAAAAGTATGGAGTTAAAATAAGTTATTAAAAATGAAATCCCTTTGTAATAGATGAGTTTTCGTCCAAAACCCTCATACTTCTTATGAGATTGTCCAATTTGTACACGAAGTGCATCCAGTTTTTGCCGTAACCCTTTCAACTCTCTAGAAGTTGCTATGTGGGTGAAATTATGATGTCATGCCAAGTTACAACCTTGTTAGGGTTCATTTTTACTGCTTTTCAAATTCAGGGTCATTTAGCTCAAAATAAATCATTAAATGTATGAAAAATATCAAATGAAGTCCGAAAGGATTGAAAATTGATGATGTGCCTTTGAATGGTGCATATTGAACACACAAAAAGTATGGAGTTAAAATAAGTTATTAAAAATGAAATCCCTTTGTAATAGATGAGTTTTCGTCCGAAACCCTCATACTTCTTATGAGATTGTCCAATTTGTACACGAACTGAATCCAGTTTTTGCCGTAACCCTCTGAACTCTGTAGAAGTTGCTATGTGGGTGAAATTATGATGTCATGCCAAGTTACAACCTTTTAAGAGTTCATTTGTACTGCTTTTCAAATTCAGGGTCATTTAGCTCAAAATAAATCATTAAATGCATTAAAAATATCAAACATAGTCAGCATGGGTTGAAAATTGATGATGTGCCTTTGAATGGTGCATATTTAACACACAAAAAGCATGAAGGTAAAATAAGTTATTAAAAATGAAATCCCATTGTAATAGATGAGTTTTCGTTCGAAACCCTCATACTTCTTATGAGATTGTCCATTTTGTACACGAAGTGCATCCAGTTTTTGCCGTAACCCTCTCAACTCTCTGGAAATTGCTATGTGGGTGAAATTGTGATGTCATGCCAAGTTACAACCTTTTCAGAGTTCATTTTTACAGCTTTTCAAATTCAGGGTCATTTAGCTCAAAATAAATCATTAAATGCATGAAAAATATCAAATGAAGTCAGAAAGGGCTGAAAATTGATGATGTGCCTTTGAACGGTACATATTTAACACACAAAAAGTATGAAGTTAAAACAAGTTATTAAAAATGAAATCCCTTTGTAATAGTTGAGTTTTCGTTCGAAACCCTCATACTTCTTATGAGATTGTCCAATTTGTACACGAAGTGCATCAAGTTTTTACCGTAACCCTCTCAACTCTCTAGATGTTTCTATGTGGGTGAAATTATGATGTCATGCCAAGTTACAACCTTTTCAGGGTTCATTTGTACTTCTTTTCAAATTCAGGGTCATTTAGCTCAAAATAAATCATTAAAGGCATGAAAAATACCAATGAAGTCAGAAAGGGTTGAAAATTGATGATGTGCCTTTGAATGGTGCATATTGAACACACAAAAAGTATGGAGTGAAAATAAGTTATTAAAAATGAAATCCCTTTGTAATAGATGAGTTTTCGTCCGAAACCCTCATACTTCTTATGAGATTGTCCAATTTGTACACGAAATGCATCCAGTTTTTGCCGTAACCCTCTCAAGTCTCTAGATATTCCTATGTGGGTGAAATTATGATGTCATGCCAAGTTACAACCTTTTCATAGTTCATTTTTACTGCTTTTTAAATTTAGGCTCATTTAGCTCAAAATAAATCATTAAATGCATGAAACATATCAAATGAAGTCCGAAAGGGTTGAAAATTGATGATGTGCCTTTGAATGGTACATATTGAACACACAAAAAGTATGGAGTTAAAACAAGTTATTAAAAATGAAATCCCTTTGTAATAGATGAGTTTTCGTCCGAAACCCTCATACTTCTTATGAGATTGTCCAATTTGTACACGAAGTGCATCCAGTTTTTGCCGTAACCCTCTCAACTCTCTAGAAGTTTCTATGTGGGTGAAATTATGATGTCATGCCATGTTACAACCTTTTCAGAGTTCATTTGTACTGCTTTTCAAATTTAGGGTCATTTAGCTCAAAATAAATCACTAAATGCATGAAAAATATCAAATGAAGTCCGAAATGGTTGAAAATTGATGATGTGCCTTTGAATGGTGCATATTTAACACACAAAAAGTATGGAGTTAAAATAAGTTATTAAAAATGACATCCCTTTGTAATAGATGAGTTTTCCTCCGAAACCCTCATACTTCTTATGAGATTGTACAATTGGAACACGAAGTGCATCTGGTTTTTGTCGGAACCCTCTCAAATCTCTGGAAGTTGCTATGTGGGTGAAATTATGATGTCATGCCAAGTTAGAACCTTTTCAGAGTTCATTTTTACTGCTTTTCAAATTCAGGGTCATTTAGCTCAAAATAAATCATTAAATGTATGAAAAATATCAAATGAAGTCCGAAAGGATTGAAAATTGATGATGTGCCTTTGAATGGTGCATATTGAACACACAAAAAGTATGGAGTTAAAATAAGTTATTAAAAATGAAATCCCTTTGTAATAGATGAGTTTTCGTCCAAAACCCTCATACTTCTTATGAGATTGTCCAATTTGTACACGAACTGAATCCAGTTTTTGCCGTAACCCTCTGAACTCTATAGAAGTTGCTATGTGGGTGAAATTATGATGTCATGCCAAGTTACAACCTTTTCAAAGTTCATTTGTACTGCTTTTCAAATTCAGGGTCATTTAGCTCAAAATAAATCATTAAATGCATTAAAAATATCAAACATAGTCAGCATGGGTTGAAAATTGATGATGTGCCTTTGAATGGTGCATATTGAACACACAAAAAGTATGGTGTTAAAAAAGTTATTAAAAACGAAATCCCTTATTAATAGATGAGTTTTCGTTCGAAACCCTCATACTTCTTATGAGATTGTCCATTTTGTACACGAAGTGCATCCAGTTTTTGCCGTAACCCTCTCAACTCTCTGGAAATTGCTATGTGGGTGAAATTATGATGTCATGCCAAGTTACAACCTTTTCAGTGTAAATTTTTACAGCTTTTCAAATTCAGGGTCATTTAGCTCACAATAAATCATTAAATGCATGAAAAATATCAAATGAAGTCAGAAAGGGCTGAAAATTGATGATGTGCCTTTGAACGGTACATATTTAACACACACAAAGTATTAAGTTAAAACAAGTTATTAAAAATGAAATCCCTTTGTAATAGTTGAGTTTTCGTTCGAAACCCTCATACTTCTTATGAGATTGTCCAATTTGTACACGAAGTGCATCAAGTTTTTGCCGTAACCCTCTCAACTCTCTAGATGTATCTATGTGGGTGAAATTATGATGTCATGCCAAGTTACAACCTTTTCAGGGTTCATTTGTACTTCTTTTCAAATTCAGGGTCATTTAGCTCAAAATAAATCATTAAAGGCATGAAAAATACCAATGAAGTCAGAAAGGGTTGAAAATTGATGATGTGCCTTTGAATGGTGCATATTGAACACACAAAAAGTATGGAGTTAAAATAAGTTATTAAAAATGAAATCCCTTTGTAATAGATGAGTTTTCGTCCGAAACCCTCATACTTCTTATGAGATTGTCCAATTTGTACACGAAGTGCATCTAGTTTTTGCCGTAACCCTCTCAACTCTCTAGAAGTTGCTATGTGGGTGAAATTATGATGTCATGCCAAGATACAACCTTGTCAGGGTTCATTTGTACTGCTTTTGAAATTCAGGGTCATTTAGCTCAAAATAAATCATTAAATGCATGAAAAATATCAAATGAAGTCCGAAAGGGTTGAAAATTGATGATGTGCCTTTGAATGGTGCATATTGAACACACAAAAAGTATGGAGTTAAAATAAGTTATTAAAAATGAAATCCCTTTGTAATAGATGAGTTTTCGTCGGGAACCCTCATACTTCTTATGAGATTGTCCAATTTGTACACGAAATGCATCCAGTTTTAGCCGTAACCCTCTCAAGTCTCTAGAAATTCCTATGTGGGTGAAATTATGATGTCATGCCAAGTTACAACCTTTTCATAGTTCATTTTTACTGCTTTTTAAATTTAGGCTCATTTAGCTCAAAATAAATCATTAAATGCATGAAACATATCAAATGAAGTCCGAAAGGGTTGAAAATTGATGATGTGCCTTTGAATGGTACATATTGAACACACAAAAAGTATGGAGTTAAAACAAGTTATTAAAAATGAAATCCCTTTGTAATAGATGAGTTTTCGTCCGAAACCCTCATACTTCTTATGAGATTGTCCAATTTGTACACGAAGTGCATCCAGTTTTTGCCGTAACCCTCTCAACTCTCTAGAAGTTTCTATGTGGGTGAAATTATGATGTCATGCCATGTTACAACCTTTTCAGAGTTCATTTGTACCGCTTTTCAAATTCAGGGTCATTTAGCTCAAAATAAATCACTAAATGCATGAAAAATATCAAATGAAGTCCGAAATGGTTGAAAATTGATGATGTGCCTTTGAATGGTGCATATTTAACACACAAAAAGTATGGAGTTAAAATAAGTTATTAAAAATGACATCCCTTTGTAATAGATGAGTTTTCCTCCGAAACCCTCATACTTCTTATGAGATTGTCCAATTGGAACACGAAGTGCATCTGGTTTTTGTCGGAACCCTCTCAAATCTCTAGAAGTTGCTATGTGTGTGAAATTATGATGTCATGCCAAGTTAGAACCTTTTCAGAGTTCATTTTTACTGCATTTGAAATTCAGGGTCATTTAGCTCAAAATAAATCATTGAATGCATGAAAAATATCAAATGAAGTCAGAAAGGGTTGAAAATTGATGATGTGCCTTTTAATGGTGCATATTTAACACACAAAAAGCATGAAGGTAAAATAAGTTATTAAAAATGAAATCCCATTGTAATAGATGAGTTTTCGTTCGAAACCCTCATACTTCTTATGAGATTGTCCAATTTGTACACGAAGTGCATCCAGTTTTTGCCGTAACCCTCTCAACTCTCTAGAAGTTTCTATGTGGGTGAAATTATGATGTCATGCCAAGTTACAACCTTTTCAGAGTTCATTTGTACTGCTTTTCAAATTTAGGGTCATTTAGCTCAAAATAAATCATTAAATGCATGAAAAATATCAAATGAAGTCAGAAATGGTTGAAAATTGATGATGTGCCTTTGAATGGTGCATATTTAACACACAAAAAGTATGGAGTTAAAATAAGTTATTAAAAATGAAATCCCTTTGTAATAGATGAGTTTTCGTCCGAAACCCTCATACTTCTTATGAGATTATCCAATTTGTACACGAAGTGCATCCAGTTTTTGCCGTAACCCTCTCAACTCTCTAGAAGTTGCTATGTGGGTGAAATTATGATGCCATGCCAAGTTACAACCTTGTCAGGGTTCATTTGTACTGCTATTCAAATTCAGGGTCATTTAGCTCAAAATAAATCATTAAATGCATCAAAAATATCAAATGAAGTCAGAAAGGGTTGAAAATTGATGATGTGCCTTTGAATGGTGCGTATTGAACACACAAAAAGTATGGAGTTAAAATAATTTATTAAAAATGAAATCCCTTTGTAATAGATGAGTTTTCGTCCGAAACCCTCATACTTCTTATGAGATTGTCCAATTTGTACACGAAGTGCATCCAGTTTTTGCCGTAACCCTCTCAACTCTCTAGAAGTTGCTATGTGGGTGAAATTATGATGTCATGCCAAGATATAACCTTGTCAGGGTTCATTTGTACTGCTTTTCAAATTCAGGGTCATTTAGCTCAAAATAAGTCATTAAATGCATGAAAAATATCAAATGAAGTCCGAAAGGGTTGAAAATTGATGAAGTGCCTTTGAATGGCGCATATTGAACACACAAAAAGTATGGAGTTAAAATAAGTTATTAAAAATGAAATCCCTTTGTAATAGATGAGTTTTCGTCTGAAACCCTCATACTTCTTATGAGATTGTCCAATTTGTATACGATGTGAATCCAGTTTTTTCCGTACCCTCTCAACTATGTACAAGTTGCTATGTGGGTGAAATTATGATTTCATGCCAAGTTACAACCTTTTTAGAGTTCATTTGTACTGCTTTTCAAATTCAGGGTCATTTAGCTCAAAATAAATCATTAAATGCATGAAAAATATCAAATGAAGTCAGAAAGGGTTGAAAATTGATGATGTGCCTTTGAATGGTGCATATTGAAAACACAAAAATTATGGAGTTAAAATAAGTTATTAAAAATGAAATCCTTTGTAATAGATGAGTTTCCGTGCGAAACCCTCATACTTCTTATGAGATTGTCCATTTTGTACACGAAGTGCATCCAGTTTTTGCCGTAACCCTCTCAACTCTCTAGAAATTGCTATGTGGGTGAAATTATGATGTCATGCCAAGTTACAACCTTGTCAGAGTTCATTTTTGCAGCTTTTCAAATTCAGGGTCATTTAGCTCAAAATAAATCATTAAATGCATGAAAAATATCAAATGAAGTCAGAAAGGGTTGAAAATTGATGATGTGCCTTTGAATGGTGCATATTCAACACACAAAAAGTATGAAGTTAAAATAAGTTATTAAAAATGAAATCCCTTTGTAATAGATGAGTTTTCGTTCGAAACCCTCATACTTCTTATGAGATTGTCCAATTTGTACATGAAGTGCATCCAGTTTTTGCCCTAACCCTCTCAACTCTCTAGAAGTTTCTATGTGGGTGAAATTATCATGTCATGCCAAGTTACAACCTTTTGAGAGTTCATTTGTACTGCTTTTCAAATTCAGGGTCATTTAGCTCAAAATAAATCATTAAATGCATGAAAAATATCAAATGAAGTCAGAAAGGGTTGAAAATTGATGATGTGCCTTTAAATGGTGCATATTTCAAACACAAAAAGTATGGAGTTAAAATAAGTTATTAAAAATGAAATCCCTTTGTAATAGATGAGTATTCGTCCGAAACCCTCATACTTCTGATGAGATTGTCCAATTGGTACACGAAGTGCATCTAGTTTTTTCCGTCACCCTCTCAACTCTCTAGAAGTTGCTATGTGGGTGAAATTATGATGTCATGCCAAGTTACAACCTTTTTATAGTTCATTTGTACTGCTTTTCTAGTTCAGGTTCATTTAGCTCAAAATAAATCATTAAATGCATGAAAAATATCAAATGAAGTCCGAAAGTGTTGAAAAGTGATGATGTGCCTTTGAATGGTGCATATTTAACACACAAAAAGTATGGAGTTAAAATAAGTCATTAAAAATGAAATCCCTTTCTAATAGATGAGTTTTCGTTCGAAACCCTCATACTTCTTATGAGATTGTCCAATTGGTACACGAAGTGCATCCAGTTTTTGCCGTAACCCTCTCAACTCTCTAGAAGTTGCTATTTGGGTGAAATTATGATGTCATGCAAAGTTACAACCTTTTCAGAGTTCATTTGTACTTCTTTTCAAATTCAGGGTCATTTAGCTCAAAATAAATCATTAAAGGCATGAAAAATACCAATGAAGTCAGAAAGGGTTGAAAATTGATGATGTGCCTTTGAACGGTGCATATTGAACACACAAAAAGTATGGAGTTAAAATAAGTTATTAAAAATGAAATCCCTTTGTAATAGATGAGTTTTCGTCAGAAACACTCATACTTCTTATGAGATTGTCCAATTTGTAGACGAAGTGCATCTAGTTTTTGCCGTAACCCTCTCAACTCTCTAGAAGTTGCTATGTGGGTGAAATTATGATGTCATGCCAAGATAAAACCTTGTCAGGGTTCATTTGTACTGCTTTTGAAATTCAGGGTCATTTAGCTCAAAATAAATCATTAAATGCATGAAAAATATCAAATGAAGTCCGAAAGGGTTGAAAATTGATGATGTGCCTTTGAATGGTGCATATTGAACACACAAAAAGTATGGAGTTAAAATAAATCCCTTTGTAATAGATGAGTATTCGTCCGAAACCCTCATACTTCTGATGAGATTGTCCAATTGGTACACGAAGTGCATCTAGTTTTTGCCGTAACCCTCTCAACTCTCTAGAAGTTGCTATGTGGGTGAAATTATGATGTCATGCCAAGTTACAACCTTTTTAGAGTTCATTTGTACTTCTTTTCAAATTCAGGTTCATTTAGCTCAAAATAAATCATTAAATGCATGAAAAATATCAAATGAAGTCCGAAAGTGTTGAAAATTGATGATGTGCCTTTGAATGGTGCATATTTAACACACAAAAAGTATGGAGTTAAAATAAGTTATTAAAAATGAAATCCCTTTCTAATAGATGAGTTTTCGTTCGAAACCCTCATACTTCTTATGAGATTGTCCAATTGGTACACGAAGTGCATCCAGTTTTTGCCGTAACCCTCTCAACTCTCTAGAAGTTGCTATTTGGGTGAAATTATGATGTCATGCCAAGTTACAACCTTTTCATAGTTCATTTGTACTTCTTTTCAAATTCAGGGTCATTTAGCTCAAAATAAATCATTAAAGGCATGAAAAATACCAATGAAGTCAGAAAGGGTTGAAAATTGATGATGTGCCTTTGAACGGTGCATATTGAACACACAAAAAGTATGGAGTTAAAATAAGTTATTAAAAATTAAATCCCTTTGTAATAGATGAGTTTTCGTCCGAAACCCTCATACTTCTTATGAGATTGTCCAATTTGTACACGAAGTGCATCTAGTTTTTGCCGTAACCCTCTCAACTCTCTAGAAGTTGCTATGTGGGTGAAATTATGATGTCATGCCAAGATATAACCTTGTCAGGGTTCATTTGTACTGGTTTTGAAATTCAGGGTCATTTAGCTCAAAATAAATCATTAAATGCATGAAAAATATCAAATGAAGTCCGAAAGGGTTGAAAATTGATGATGTGCCTTTGAATGGTGCATATTGAACACACAAAAAGTATGGAGTTGAAATAAGTTATTAAAAATGAAATCCCTTTGTAATAGATGAGTTTTCTTCCGAAACCCTCATACTTCTTATGAGATTGTCCAATTTGTACACGAAGTGCATCCAGTTTTTGCCGTAACCCTCTCAACTCTCTAGAAGTTTCTATGTGGGTGAAATTATGATGTCATGCCAAGTTACAACCTTTTCAGATTTCATTTGTACTGCTTTTCAAATTCAGGGTCATTTAGCTCAAAATAAATCATTAAATGCATGAAAAATATCAAATGAAGTCCGAAATGGTTGAAAATTGATGATGTGCCTTTGAATGGTGCATATTTAACACACAAAAAGTATGGAGTTAAAATAAGTTATTAAAAATGAAATCCTTTGTAATAGAAAGGGTTGAAAATTGATGATGTGCCTTTGAATGGTGCTTATTGAACACACAAAAAGTATGGAGTTAAAATAAGTTATTAAAAATGAAATCCCTTTGTAATAGATGAGTTTTCGTCCGAAACCCACATACTTCTTATGAGATTGTCCAATTTGTACACGAAGTGCATCTAGTTTTTGCCGTAACCCTCTCAACTCTCTAGAAGTTGCTATGTGGGTGAAATTATGATGTCATGCCAAGATACAACCTTGTCAGGGTTCATTTGTACTGCTTTTGAAATTCAGGGTCATTTAGCTCAAAATAAATCATTAAATGCATGAAAAATATCAAATGAAGTCCGAAAGGGTTGAAAATTGATGATGTGCCTTTGAATGGTGCATATTGAACACACAAAAAGTATGGAGTTAAAATAAGTTATTAAAAATGAAATCCCTTTGTAATAGATGAGTTTTCGTCCGAAACCCTCATACTTCTTATGAGATTGTCCAATTTGTACACGAAGTGCATCCAGTTTTTGCCGTAACCCTCTCAACTCTCTAGAAGTTTCTATGTGGGTGAAATTATGATGTCATGCCAAGTTACAACCTTTTCAGAGTTCATTTGTACTGCTTTTCAAATTCAGGGTCATTTAGCTCAAAATAAATCATTAAATGCATGAAAAATATCAAATGAAGTCCGAAATGGTTGAAAATTGATGATGTGCCTTTGAATGGTGCATATTTAACACACAAAAAATATGGAGTTAAAATAAGTTATTAAAAATGACATCCCTTTGTAATAGATGAGTTTTCCTCCGAAACCCTCATACTTCTTATGAGATTGTCCAATTGGTACACGAAGTGCATCTGGTTTTTGTTGGAACCCTCTCAAATCTCTAGACATGGCTATGTGGGTGAAATTATGATGTCATGCCAAGTTACAACCTTTTCAGAGTTCATTTTTACTGCTTTTCAAATTCAGGGTCATTTAGCTCAAAATAAATCATTGAATGCATGAAAAATATCAAATGAAGTCAGAAAGGGTTGAAAATTGATGATGTGCCTTTGAATGGTGCATATTTAACACACAAAAAGCATGAAGGTAAAATAAGTTATTAAAAATGAAATCCCTTTGTAATAGATGACTTTTCGTTCGAAACCCTCATACTTCTTATGAGATTGTCCAATTTGTACACGAAGTGCATCCAGTTTTTGCCGTAACCCTCTCAACTATCTAGAAGTTTCTATGTGGGTGAAATTATGATGTCATGCCAAGTTACAACCTTTTCAGAGTTCATTTGTACTGCTTTTCAAATTCAGGGTCATTTAGCTCAAAATAAATCATTAAATGCATGAAAAATATCAAATGAAGTCCGGAATGGTTGAAAATTGATGATGTGCCTTTGAATGGTGCATATTGAACACACAAAAAGTATGGAGTTAAAATAAGTTATTAAAAATGAAATCCCTTTGTAATAGATGAGTTTTCGTCCGAAACCCTCATACTTCTTATGAGATTGTCCAATTTGTACACGAAGTGCATCTAGTGTTTGTCGTAACCCTCTCAAGTCTCTAGAAAATCCTATGTGGGTGAAATTATGATGTCATGCCAAGTTACAACCTTTTCAGAGTTCATTTTTACTGCTTTTTAAATTTAGGGTCATTTAGGTCAAAATAAATCATTAAATGCATGAAAAATATCAAATGAAGTCAGAAAGGGTTGAAAATTGATGATGTGCCTTTGAATGGTGCATATTTAACACACAAAAAGCATGAAGGTAAAATAAGTTATTAAAAATGAAATCCCTTTGTAATAGATGAGTTTTCGTTCGAAACCCTCATACTTCTTATGAGATTGTCGAATTTGTACACGAAGTGCATCCAGTTTTTGCCGTAACCCTCTCAACTCTCTAGAAGTTTCTATGTGGGTGAAATTATGATGTCATGCCAAGTTACAACCTTTTCAGAGTTCATTTTTACTGCTTTTCAAATTCAGGGTCATTTAGCTCAAAATAAATCATTGAATGCATGAAAAATATCAAATGAAGTCAGAAAGGGTTGAAAATTGATGATGTGCCTTTGAATGGTGCATATTTAACACACAAAAAGCATGAAGGTAAAATAAGTTATTAAAAATGAAATCCCTTTGTAATAGATGACTTTTCGTTTGAAACCCTCATACTTCTTATGAGATTGTCCAATTTGTACACGAAGTGCATCCAGTTTTTGCCGTAACCCTCTCAACTCTCTAGAAGTTTCTATGTGGGTGAAATTATGATGTCATGCCAAGTTACAACCTTTTCAGAGTTCATTTGTACTGCTTTTCAAATTCAGGGTCATTTAGCTCAAAATAAATCATTAAATGCATGAAAAATATCAAATGAAGTCCGAAATGGTTGAAAATTGATGATGTGCCTTTGAATGGTGCATATTGAACACACAAAAAGTATGGAGTTAAAATAAGTTATTAAAAATGAAATCCCTTTGTAATAGATGAGTTTTCGTCCGAAACCCTCATACTTCTTATGAGATTGTCCAATTTGTACACGAAGTGCATCCAGTTTTTGCCGTAACCCTCTCAAGTCTCTAGAAATTCCTATGTGGGTGAAATTATGATGTCATGCCAAGTTACAACCTTTTCAGAGTTCATTTTTACTGCTTTTTAAATTTAGGGTCATTTAGGTCAAAATAAATCATTAAATGCATGAAAAATATCAAATGAAGTCAGAAAGGGTTGAAAATTGATGATGTGCCTTTGAATGGTGCATATTTAACACACAAAAAGCATGAAGGTAAAATAAGTTATTAAAAATGAAATCCCTTTGTAATAGATGAGTTTTCGTTCGAAACCCTCATACTTCTTATGAGATTGTCCAATTTGTACACGAAGTGCATCCAGTTTTTGCCGTAACCCTCTCAACTCTTTAGAAGTCTCTATGTGGGTGAAATTATGATGTCATGCCAAGTTACAACCTTTTCAGAGTTCATTTGTACTGCTTTTCAAATTCAGGGTCATTTAGCTCAAAATAAATCATTAAATGCATGAAAAATATCAAATGAAGTCCGAAATGGTTGAAAATTGATGATGTGCCTTTGAATGGTGCATATTTAACACACAAAAAGTATGGAGTTAAAATAAGTTATTAAAAATGACATCCCTTTGTAATAGATGAGTTTTCCGAAACCCTCATACTTCTTATGAGATTGTCCAATTGGTACACGAAGTGCATCTGGTTTTTGTCGGAACCCTCTCAAATCTCTAGACGTGGCTATGTGGGTGAAATTATGATGTCATGCCAAGTTACAACCTTTTCAGAGTTCATTTTTACTGCTTTTCAAATTCAGGGTCATTTAGCTCAAAATAAATCATTGAATGCATGAAAAATATCAAATGAAGTCAGAAAGGGTTGAAAATTGATGATGTGCCTTTGAATGGTGCATATTTAACACACAAAAAGCATGAAGGTAAAATAAGTTATTAAAAATGAAATCCCTTTGTAATAGATGACTTTTCGTTCGAAACCCTCATACTTCTTATGAGATTGTCCAATTTGTACACGAAGTGCATCCAGTTTTTGCCGTAACCCTCTCAACTATCTAGAAGTTTCTATGTGGGTGAAATTATGATGTCATGCAAGTTACAACCTTTTCAGAGTTCATATGTACTGCTTTTCAAATTCAGGGTCATTTAGCTCAAAATAAATCATTAAATGCATGAAAAATATCAAATGAAGTCCGAAATGGTTGAAAATTGATGATGTGCCTTTGAATGGTGCATATTGAACACACAAAAAGTATGGAGTTAAAATAAGTTATTAAAAATGAAATCCCTTTGTAATAGATGAGTTTTCGTCCCAAACCCTCATACTTCTTATGAGATTGTCCAATTTGTACACGAAGTGCATCCAGTGTTTGCCGTAACCCTCTCAAGTCTCTAGAAAATCCTATGTGGGTGAAATTATGATGTCATGCCAAGTTACAACCTTTTCAGAGTTCATTTTTACTGCTTTTTAAATTTAGGGTCATTTAGGTCAAAATAAATCATTAAATGCATGAAAAATATCAAATGAAGTCAGAAAGGGTTGAAAATTGATGATGTGCCTTTGAATGGTGCATATTTAACACACAAAAAGCATGAAGGTAAAATAAGTTATTAAAAATGAAATCCCTGTGTAATAGATGAGTTTTCGTTCGAAACCCTCATACTTCTTATGAGATTGTCGAATTTGTACACGAAGTGCATCCAGTTTTTGCCGTAACCCTCTCAACTCTCTAGAAGTTTCTATGTGGGTGAAATTATGATGTCATGCCAAGTTACAACCTTTTCAGAGTTCATTTTTACTGCTTTTCAAATTCAGGGTCATTTAGCTCAAAATAAATCATTGAATGCATGAAAAATATCAAATGAAGTCAGAAAGGGTTGAAAATTGATGATGTGCCTTTGAATGGTGCATATTTAACACACAAAAAGCATGAAGGTAAAATAAGTTATTAAAAATGAAATCCCTTTGTAATAGATGACTTTTCGTTTGAAACCCTCATACTTCTTATGAGATTGTCCAATTTGTACACGAAGTGCATCCAGTTTTTGCCGTAACCCTCTCAACTCTCTAGAAGTTTCTATGAGGGTGAAATTATGATGTCATGCCAAGTTACAACCTTTTCAGAGTTCATTTGTACTGCTTTTCAAATTCAGGGTCATTTAGCTCAAAATAAATCATTAAATGCATGAAAAATATCAAATGAAGTCCGAAATGGTTGAAAATTGATGATGTGCCTTTGAATGGTGCATATTGAACACACAAAAAGTATGGAGTTAAAATAAGTTATTAAAAATGAAATCCCTTTGTAATAGTTGAGTTTTCGTCCGAAACTCTCATACTTCTTATGAGATTGTCCAATTTGTACACGAAGTGCATCCAGTTTTTGCCGTAACCCTCTCAAGTCTCTAGAAATTCCTATGTGGGTGAAATTATGATGTCATGCCAAGTTACAACCTTTTCAGAGTTCATTTTTACTGCTTTTTAAATTTAGGGTCATTTAGGTCAAAATAAATCATTAAATGCATGAAAAATATCAAATGAAGTCAGAAAGGGTTGAAAATTGATGATGTGCCTTTGAATGGTGCATATTTAACACACAAAAAGCATGAAGGTAAAATAAGTTATTAAAAATGAAATCCCTTTGTAATAGATGAGTTTTCGTTCGAAACCCTCATACTTCTTATGAGATTGTCCAATTTGTACATGAAGTGCATCCAGTTTTTGCCGTAACCCTCTCAACTCTTTAGAAGTGTCTATGTGGGTGAAATTATGATGTCATGCCAAGTTACAACCTTTTCAGAGTTCATTTGTACTGCTTTTCAAATTCAGGGTCATTTAGCTCAAAATAAATCATTAAATGCATGAAAAATAACAAATGAAGTCCGACATGGTTGAAAATTGATGATGTGCCTTTGAATGGTGCATATTTAACACACAAAAAGTATGGAGTTAAAATAAGTTATTAAAAATGACATCCCTTTGTAATAGATGAGTTTTCCTCCGAAACCCTCATACTTCTTATGAGATTGTCCAATTGGTACACGAAGTGCATCTGGTTTTTGTCGGAACCCTCTCAACTCTCTAGAAGTTTCTATGTGGGTGAAATTATGATGTCATGCCAAGTTACAACCTTTTCAGAGTTCATTTTTACTGCTTTTCAAATTCAGGGTCATTTAGCTCAAAATAAATCATTGAATGCATGAAAAATATCAAATGAAGTCAGAAAGGGTTAAAAATTGATGATGTGCCTTTGAATGGTGCATATTTAACACACAAAAAGCATGAAGGTAAAATAAGTTATTAAAAATGAAATCCCTTTGTAATAGATGACTTTTCGTTTGAAACCCTCATACTTCTTATGAGATTGTCCAATTTGTACACGAAGTGCATCCAGTTTTTGCCGTAACCCTCTCAACTCTCTAGAAGTTTCTATGTGGGTGAAATTATGATGTCATGCCAAGTTACAACCTTTTCAGAGTTCATTTGTACTGCTTTTCAAATTCAGGGTCATTTAGCTCAAAATAAATCATTAAATGCATGAAAAATATCAAATGAAGTCCGAAATGGTTGAAAATTGATGATGTGCCTTTGAATGGTGCATATTGAACACACAAAAAGTATGGAGTTAAAATAAGTTATTAAAAATGAAATCCCTTTGTAATAGATGAGTTTTCGTCCGAAACCCTCATACTTCTTATGAGATTGTCCAATTTGTACACGAAGTGCATCCAGTTTTTGCCGTAACCCTCTCAAGTCTCTAGAAATTCCTATGTGGGTGAAATTATGATGTCATGCCAAGTTACAACCTTTTCAGAGTTCATTTTTACTGCTTTTTAAATTTAGGGTCATTTAGGTCAAAATAAATCATTAAATGCATGAAAAATATCAAATGAAGTCAGAAAGGGTTGAAAATTGATGATGTGCCTTTGAATGGTGCATATTTAACACACAAAAAGCATGAAGGTAAAATAAGTTATTAAAAATGAAATCCCTTTGTAATAGATGAGTTTTCGTTCGAAACCCTCATACTTCTTATGAGATTGTCCAATTTGTACACGAAGTGCATCCAGTTTTTGCCGTAACCCTCTCAACTCTTTAGAAGTCTCTATGTGGGTGAAATTATGATGTCATGCCAAGTTACAACCTTTTCAGAGTTCATTTGTACTGCTTTTCAAATTCAGGGTCATTTAGCTCAAAATAAATCATTAAATGCATGAAAAATATCAAATGAAGTCCGAAATGGTTGAAAATTGATGATGTGCCTTTGAATGGTGCATATTTAACACACAAAAAGTATGGAGTTAAAATAAGTTATTAAAAATGACATCCCTTTGTAATAGATGAGTTTTCCTCCGAAACCCTCATACTTCTTATGAGATTGTCCAATTGGTACACGAAGTGCATCTGGTTTTTGTCGGAACCCTCTCAAATCTCTAGACGTGGCTATGTGGGTGAAATTATGATGTCATGCCAAGTTACAACCTTTTCAGAGTTCATTTTTACTGCTTTTCAAATTCAGGGTCATTTAGCTCAAAATAAATCATTGAATGCATGAAAAATATCAAATGAAGTCAGAAAGGGTTGAAAATTGATGATGTGCCTTTGAATGGTGCATATTTAACACACAAAAAGCATGAAGGTAAAATAAGTTATTAAAAATGAAATCCCTTTGTAATAGATGACTTTTCGTTTGAAACCCTCATACTTCTTATGAGATTGTCCAATTTGTACACGAAGTGCATCCAGTTTTTGCCGTAACCCTCTCAACTCTCTAGAAGTTTCTATGTGGGTGAAATTATGATGTCATGCCAAGTTACAACCTTTTCAGAGTTCATTTGTACTGCTTTTCAAATTCAGGGTCATTTAGCTCAAAATAAATCATTAAATGCATGAAAAATATCAAATGAAGTCCGAAATGGTTGAAAATTGATGATGTGCCTTTGAATGGTGCATATTGAACACACAAAAAGTATGGAGTTAAAATAAGTTATTAAAAATGAAATCCCTTTGTAATAGATGAGTTTTCGTCCGAAACTCTCATACTTCTTATGAGATTGTCCAATTTGTACACGAAGTGCATCCAGTTTTTGCCGTAACCCTCTCAAGTCTCTAGAAATTCCTATGTGGGTGAAATTATGATGTCATGCCAAGTTACAACCTTTTCAGAGTTCATTTTTACTGCTTTTTAAATTTAGGGTCATTTAGGTCAAAATAAATCATTAAATGCATGAAAAATATCAAATGAAGTCAGAAAGGGTTGAAAATTGATGATGTGCCTTTGAATGGTGCATATTTAACACACAAAAAGCATGAAGGTAAAATAAGTTATTAAAAATGAAATCCCTTTGTAATAGATGAGTTTTCGTTCGAAACCCTCATACTTCTTATGAGATTGTCCAATTTGTACATGAAGTGCATCCAGTTTTTGCCGTAACCCTCTCAACTCTTTAGAAGTGTCTATGTGGGTGAAATTATGATGTCATGCCAAGTTACAACCTTTTCAGAGTTCATTTGTACTGCTTTTCAAATTCAGGGTCATTTAGCTCAAAATAAATCATTAAATGCATGAAAAATAACAAATGAAGTCCGACATGGTTGAAAATTGATGATGTGCCTTTGAATGGTGCATATTTAACACACAAAAAGTATGGAGTTAAAATAAGTTATTAAAAATGACATCCCTTTGTAATAGATGAGTTTTCCTCCGAAACCCTCATACTTCTTATGAGATTGTCCAATTGGTACACGAAGTGCATCTGGTTTTTGTCGGAACCCTCTCAACTCTCTAGAAGTTTCTATGTGGGTGAAATTATGATGTCATGCCAAGTTACAACCTTTTCAGAGTTCATTTTTACTGCTTTTCAAATTCAGGGTCATTTAGCTCAAAATAAATCATTGAATGCATGAAAAATATCAAATGAAGTCAGAAAGGGTTAAAAATTGATGATGTGCCTTTGAATGGTGCATATTTAACACACAAAAAGCATGAAGGTAAAATAAGTTATTAAAAATGAAATCCCTTTGTAATAGATGACTTTTCGTTTGAAACCCTCATACTTCTTATGAGATTGTCCAATTTGTACACGAAGTGCATCCAGTTTTTGCCGTAACCCTCTCAACTCTCTAGAAGTTTCTATGTGGGTGAAATTATGATGTCATGCCAAGTTACAACCTTTTCAGAGTTCATTTGTACTGCTTTTCAAATTCAGGGTCATTTAGCTCAAAATAAATCATTAAATGCATGAAAAATATCAAATGAAGTCCGAAATGGTTGAAAATTGATGATGTGCCTTTGAATGGTGCATATTGAACACACAAAAAGTATGGAGTTAAAATAAGTTATTAAAAATGAAATCCCTTTGTAATAGATGAGTTTTCGTCCGAAACCCTCATACTTCTTATGAGATTGTCCAATTTGTACACGAAGTGCATCCAGTTTTTGCCGTAACCCTCTCAAGTCTCTAGAAATTCCTATGTGGGTGAAATTATGATGTCATGCCAAGTTACAACCTTTTCAGAGTTCATTTTTACTGCTTTTTAAATTTAGGGTCATTTAGGTCAAAATAAATCATTAAATGCATGAAAAATATCAAATGAAGTCAGAAAGGGTTGAAAATTGATGATGTGCCTTTGAATGGTGCATATTTAACACACAAAAAGCATGAAGGTAAAATAAGTTATTAAAAATGAAATCCCTTTGTAATAGATGAGTTTTCGTTCGAAACCCTCATACTTCTTATGAGATTGTCCAATTTGTACACGAAGTGCATCCAGTTTTTGCCGTAACCCTCTCAACTCTTTAGAAGTCTCTATGTGGGTGAAATTATGATGTCATGCCAAGTTACAACCTTTTCAGAGTTCATTTGTACTGCTTTTCAAATTCAGGGTCATTTAGCTCAAAATAAATCATTAAATGCATGAAAAATATCAAATGAAGTCCGAAATGGTTGAAAATTGATGATGTGCCTTTGAATGGTGCATATTTAACACACAAAAAGTATGGAGTTAAAATAAGTTATTAAAAATGACATCCCTTTGTAATAGATGAGTTTTCCTCCGAAACCCTCATACTTCTTATGAGATTGTCCAATTGGTACACGAAGTGCATCTGGTTTTTGTCGGAACCCTCTCAAATCTCTAGACGTGGCTATGTGGGTGAAATTATGATGTCATGCCAAGTTACAACCTTTTCAGAGTTCATTTTTACTGCTTTTCAAATTCAGGGTCATTTAGCTCAAAATAAATCATTGAATGCATGAAAAATATCAAATGAAGTCAGAAAGGGTTGAAAATTGATGATGTGCCTTTTAATGGTGCATATTTAACACACAAAAAGCATGAAGGTAAAATAAGTTATTAAAAATGAAATCCCTTTGTAATAGATGACTTTTCGTTCGAAACCCTCATGCTTCTTATGAGATTGTCCAATTTGTACACGAAGTGCATCCAGTTTTTGCCGTAACCCTCTCAACTATCTAGAAGTTTCTATGTGGGTGAAATTATGATGTCATGCCAAGTTACAACCTTTTCAGAGTTCATTTGTACTGCTTTTCAAATTCAGGGTCATTTAGCTCAAAATAAATCATTAAATGCATGAAAAATATCAAATGAAGTCCGAAATGGTTGAAAATTGATGATGTGCCTTTGAATGGTGCATATTGAACACACAAAAAGTATGGAGTTAAAATAAGTTATTAAAAATGAAATCCCTTTGTAATAGATGAGTTTTCGTCCGAAACCCTCATACTTCTTATGAGATTGTCCAATTTGTACACGAAGTGCATCCAGTGTTTGCCGTAACCCTCTCAAGTCTCTAGAAAATCCTATGTGGGTGAAATTATGATGTCATGCCAAGTTACAACCTTTTCAGAGTTCATTTTTACTGCTTTTTAAATTTAGGGTCATTTAGGTCAAAATAAATCATTAAATGCATGAAAAATATCAAATGAAGTCAGAAAGGGTTGAAAATTGATGATGTGCCTTTGAATGGTGCATATTTAACACACAAAAAGCATGAAGGTAAAATAAGTTATTAAAAATGAAATCCCTGTGTAATAGATGAGTTTTCGTTCGAAACCCTCATACTTCTTATGAGATTGTCGAATTTGTACACGAAGTGCATCCAGTTTTTGCCGTAACCCTCTCAACTCTCTAGAAGTTTCTATGTGGGTGAAATTATGATGTCATGCCAAGTTACAACCTTTTCAGAGTTCATTTTTACTGCTTTTCAAATTCAGGGTCATTTAGCTCAAAATAAATCATTGAATGCATGAAAAATATCAAATGAAGTCAGAAAGGGTTGAAAATTGATGATGTGCCTTTGAATGGTGCATATTTAACACACAAAAAGCATGAAGGTAAAATAAGTTATTAAAAATGAAATCCCTTTGTAATAGATGACTTTTCGTTTGAAACCCTCATACTTCTTATGAGATTGTCCAATTTGTACACGAAGTGCATCCAGTTTTTGCCGTAACCCTCTCAACTCTCTAGAAGTTTCTATGTGGGTGAAATTATGATGTCATGCCAAGTTACAACCTTTTCAGAGTTCATTTGTACTGCTTTTCAAATTCAGGGTCATTTAGCTCAAAATAAATCATTAAATGCATGAAAAATATCAAATGAAGTCCGAAATGGTTGAAAATTGATGATGTGCCTTTGAATGGTGCATATTGAACACACAAAAAGTATGGAGTTAAAATAAGTTATTAAAAATGAAATCCCTTTGTAATAGATGAGTTTTCGTCCGAAACTCTCATACTTCTTATGAGATTGTCCAATTTGTACACGAAGTGCATCCAGTTTTTGCCGTAACCCTCTCAAGTCTCTAGAAATTCCTATGTGGGTGAAATTATGATGTCATGCCAAGTTACAACCTTTTCAGAGTTCATTTTTACTGCTTTTTAAATTTAGGGTCATTTAGGTCAAAATAAATCATTAAATGCATGAAAAATATCAAATGAAGTCAGAAAGGGTTGAAAATTGATGATGTGCCTTTGAATGGTGCATATTTAACACACAAAAAGCATGAAGGTAAAATAAGTTATTAAAAATGAAATCCCTTTGTAATAGATGAGTTTTCGTTCGAAACCCTCATACTTCTTATGAGATTGTCCAATTTGTACATGAAGTGCATCCAGTTTTTGCCGTAACCCTCTCAACTCTTTAGAAGTGTCTATGTGGGTGAAATTATGATGTCATGCCAAGTTACAACCTTTTCAGAGTTCATTTGTACTGCTTTTCAAATTCAGGGTCATTTAGCTCAAAATAAATCATTAAATGCATGAAAAATAACAAATGAAGTCCGACATGGTTGAAAATTGATGATGTGCCTTTGAATGGTGCATATTTAACACACAAAAAGTATGGAGTTAAAATAAGTTATTAAAAATGACATCCCTTTGTAATAGATGAGTTTTCCTCCGAAACCCTCATACTTCTTATGAGATTGTCCAATTGGTACACGAAGTGCATCTGGTTTTTGTCGGAACCCTCTCAACTCTCTAGAAGTTTCTATGTGGGTGAAATTATGATGTCATGCCAAGTTACAACCTTTTCAGAGTTCATTTTTACTGCTTTTCAAATTCAGGGTCATTTAGCTCAAAATAAATCATTGAATGCATGAAAAATATCAAATGAAGTCAGAAAGGGTTCAAAATTGATGACGTGCCTTTGAATGGTGCATATTTAACACACAAAAAGCATGAAGGTAAAATAAGTTATTAAAAATGAAATCCCTTTGTAATAGATGACTTTTCGTTTGAAACCCTCATACTTCTTATGAGATTGTCCAATTTGTACACGAAGTGCATCCAGTTTTTGCCGTAACCCTCTCAACTCTCTAGAAGTTTCTATGTGGGTGAAATTATGATGTCATGCCAAGTTACAACCTTTTCAGAGTTCATTTGTACTGCTTTTCAAATTCAGGGTCATTTAGCTCAAAATAAATCATTAAATGCATGAAAAATATCAAATGAAGTCTGAAATGGTTGAAAATTGATGATGTGCCTTTGAATGGTGCATATTGAACACACAAAAAGTATGGAGTTAAAATAAGTTATTAAAAATGAAATCCCTTTGTAATAGATGAGTTTTCGTCCGAAACCCTCATACTTCTTATGAGATTGTCCAATTTGTACACGAAGTGCATCCAGTTTTTGTCGTAACCCTCTCAAGTCTCTAGAAATTCCTATGTGGGTGAAATTATGATGTCATGCCAAGTTACAACCTTTTCAGAGTTCATTTTTACTGCTTTTTAAATTTAGGGTCATTTAGGTCAAAATAAATCATTAAATGCATGAAAAATATCAAATGAAGTCAGAAAGGGTTGAAAATTGATGATGTGCCTTTGAATGGTGCATATTTAACACACAAAAAGCATGAAGGTAAAATAAGTTATTAAAAATGAAATCCCTTTGTAATAGATGAGTTTTCGTTCGAAACCCTCATACTTCTTATGAGATTGTCCAATTTGTACACGAAGTGCATCCAGTTTTTGCCGTAACCCTCTCAACTCTTTAGAAGTCTCTATGTGGGTGAAATTATGATGTCATGCCAAGTTACAACCTTTTCAGAGTTCATTTGTACTGCTTTTCAAATTCAGGGTCATTTAGCTCAAAATAAATCATTAAATGCATGAAAAATAACAAATGAAGTCCGACATGGTTGAAAATTGATGATGTGCCTTTGAATGGTGCATATTTAACACACAAAAAGTATGGAGTTAAAATAAGTTATTAAAAATGACATCCCTTTGTAATAGATGAGTTTTCCTCCGAAACCCTCATACTTCTTATGAGATTGTCCAATTGGTACACGAAGTGCATCTGGTTTTTGTCGGAACCCTCTCAAATCTCTAGAAGTGGCTATGTGGGTGAAATTATGATGTCATGCCAAGTTACAACCTTTTCAGAGTTCATTTTTACTGCTTTTCAAATTCAGGGTCATTTAGCTCAAAATAAATCATTGAATGCATGAAAAATATCAAATGAAGTCAGAAAGGGTTGAAAATTGATGATGTGCCTTTTAATGGTGCATATTTAACACACAAAAAGCATGAAAGTAAAATAAGTTATTAAAAATGAAATCCCTTTGTAATAGATGAGTTTTCGTTCGAAACCCTCATGCTTCTTATGAGATTGTCCAATTTGTACACGAAGTGCATCCAGTTTTTGCCGTAACCCTCTCAACTCTCTAGAAGTTTCTATGTGGGTGAAATTATGATGTCATGCCAAGTTACAACCTTTTCAGAGTTCATTTGTACTGCTTTTCAAATTCAGGGTCATTTAGCTCAAAATAAATCATTAAATGCATGAAAAATATCAAATGAAGTCAGAAATGGTTGAAAATTGATGATATGCCTTTGAATGGTGCATATTTAACACACAAAAAGTATGGCGTTAAAATAAGTTATTAAAAATGAAATCCCTTTGTAATAGACGAGTTTTCGTCCGAAACCCTCATACTTCTTATGAGATTGTCCAATTGGTACACGAAGTGCATCCAGTTTTTGTCGGAACCCTCTCAAATCTCTAGAACTTGCTATGTGGGTGAAATTATGATGTCATGCCAAGTTACAACCTTTTCAGAATTCATTTGTACTGCTTTTCAAATTCAGGGTCATTTAGCTCAAAATAAATCATTAAATGCATGAAAAATATCTATGAAGTCAAAAAGGGTTGAAAATTGATGATGTGCCTTTGAATGGTGCATATTGAACACGCAAAAAGGATGGAGTTAAAATAAGTTATTAAAAATGAAATCCCTTGGTAATAGATGAGTTTTCGTCCGAAACCCTCATACTTCTTATGAGATTATCCAATTTGTACACGAAGTGCATCCAGTTTTTGCCGTAACCCTCTCAACTCTCTAGAAGTTGCTATGTGGGTGAAATTATAATGTCATGCCAAGATACAACCTTGTCAGGGTTCATTTGTACTGCTTTTCAAATTCAGGGTCATTTAGCTCAAAATAAATCATTAAATGCATCAAAAATATCAAATGAAGTCAGAAAGGGTTGAAAATTGATGATGTGCTTTTGAATGGTGCGTATTGAACACACAAAAAGTATGGAGTTAAAATAATTTATTAAAAATGAAATCCCTTTGTAATAGATGAGTTTTCGTCCGAAACCCTGATACTTCTTATGAGATTGTCCAATTTGTACATGAAGTGCATCCAGTTTTTGCCGTAACCCTCTCAACTCTCTAGAAGTTGCTATGTGGGTGAAATTATGATGTCATGCCAAGATACAACGTTGTCAGGGTTCATTTGTACTGCTTTTCAAATTCAGGGTCATTTAGCTCAAAATAAGTCATTAAATGCATGAAAAATATCAAATGAAGTCCGAAAGGGTTGAAAATTGATGATGTGCCTTTGAATGGCGCATATTGAACACACAAAAAGTATGGAGTTAAGATAAGTTATTAAAAATGAAATCCCTTTGTAATAGATGAGTTTTCGTCCGAAACCCTCAAACTTCTTATGAGATTGTCCAATTTGTACACGAAGTGCATCCAGTTTTTGCCGTAACCCTCTCAACTCCCTAGAAGTCTCTATGTGGGTGAAATTATGATGTCATGCCAAGTTATAACCTTTTCAGAGTTCATTTTTACTGCTTTTTAAATTTAGGGTCATTTAGCTCAAATTAAATCATTAAATGCATGAAAAATATCAAATGAAGTCAGAAAGGGTTGAAAATTGATGATGTGCCTTTGAATGGTGCATATTTAACACACAAAAAGCATGAAAGTAAAATAATTTATTAAAAATGAAATCCCTTTGTAACAGATGAGTTTTCGTTCGAAACCCTCATACTTCTTATGAGATTGTCCAATTTGTACACGAAGTGCATCCAGTTTTTGCCGTAACCCTCTCAACTCTCTAGAAGTTTCTATGTGGGTGAAATTATGATGTCATGCCAAGTTACAACCTTTTCAGAGTTCATTTGTACTGCTTTTCAAATTCAGGGTCATTTAGCTCAAAATAAATCATTAAATGCATGAAAAATATCAAATGAAGTCAGAAATGGTTGAAAATTGATGATATGCCTTTGAATGGTGCATATTTAACACACAAAAAGTATGGAGTTAAAATAAGTTATTAAAAATGAAATCCCTTTGTAATAGATGAGTTTTCGTCCGAAACCCTCATACTTCTTATGAGATTGTCCAATTGGTACACGAAGTGCATCCAGTTTTTGTCGGAACCCTCTCAAATCTCTAGAACTTCCTATGTGGGTGAAATTATGATGTCATGCCAAGTTACAACCTTTTGAGAGTTCATTTGTACTGCTTTTCAAATTCAGGGTCATTTAGCTCAAAATAAATCATTAAATGCATGAAAAATATCTATGAAGTCAAAAAGGGTTGAAAATTGATGATGTGCCTTTGAATGGTGCATATTGAACACGCAAAAAGGATGGAGTTAAAATAAGTTATTAAAAATGAAATCCCTTGGTAATAGATGAGTTTTCGTCCGAAACCCTCATACTTCTTATGAGATTATCCAATTTGTACACGAAGTGCATCCAGTTTTTGCCGTAACCCTCTCAACTCTCTAGAAGTTGCTATGTGGGTGAAATTATAATGTCATGCCAAGATACAACCTTGTCAGGGTTCATTTGTACTGCTTTTCAAATTCAGGGTCATTTAGCTCAAAATAAATCATTAAATGCATCGAAAATATCAAATGAAGTGAGAAAGGGTTGAAAATTGATGATGTGCTTTTGAATGGTGCGTATTGAACACACAAAAACTATGGAGTTAAAATAATTTATTAAAAATGAACTCCCTTTGTAATAGATGAGTTTTCGTCCGAAACCCTCATACTTCTTATGAGATTGTCCAATTTGTACACGAAGTGCATCCAGTTTTTGCCGTAACCCTCTCAACTCTCTAGAAGTTGCTATGTGGGTGAAATTATGATGTCATGCCAAGATACAACGTTGTCAGGGTTCATTTGTACTGCTTTTCAAATTCAGGGTCATTTAGCTCAAAATAAGTTATTAAATGCATGAAAAATATCAAATGAAGTCCGAAAGGGTTGAAAATTGATGATGTGCCTTTGAAGGGCGCATATTGAACACACAAAAAGTATGGAGTTAAAATAAGTTATTAAAAATGAAATCCCTTTGTAATAGATGAGTTTTCGTCCGAAACCCTCAAACTTCTTATGAGATTGTCCAATTTGTACACGAAGTGCATCAAGTTTTTGCCGGAACCCTCTCAACTCCCTAGAAGTCTCTATGTGGGTGAAATTATGATGTCATGCCAAGTTACAACCTTTTCAGAGTTCATTTTTAATGCTTTTTAAATTTAGGGTCATTTAGCTCAAAATAAATCATTAAATGCATGAAAAATATCAAATGAAGTCAGAAAGGGTTGAAAATTGATGATGTGCCTTTGAATGGTGCATATTGAACACGCAAAAAGGATGGAGTTAAAATAAGTTATTAAAAATGAAATCCCTTTCTAATAGATGAGTTTTCGTCCGAAACCCTCATACTTCTTATGAGATTATCCCATTTGTACACGAAGTGCATCCAGTTTTTGCCGTAACCCTCTCAACTCTCTAGAAGTTTCTATGTGGGTGAAATTATAATGTCATGCCAAGATACAACCTTGTCAGGGTTCATTTGTACTGCTTTTCAAATTCAGGGTCATTTAGCTCAAAATAAATCATTAAATGCATGAAAAATACCAAATGAAGTCAGAAAGGGTTGAAAATTGATGATGTGCTTTTGAATGGTGCGTATTGAACACACAAAAATTATGGAGTTAAAATAATTTATTAAAAATGAAATCCCTTTGTAATAGATGAGTTTTCGTCCGAAACCCTCATACTTCTTATGAGATTGTCCAATTTGTACACGAAGTGCATCCAGTTTTTGCCGTAACCCTCTCAACTCTCTAGAAGTTGCTATGTGGGTGAAATTATGATGTCATGCCAAGATACAACGTTGTCAGGGTTCATTTGTACTGCTTTTCAAATTCAAGGTCATTTAGCTCAAAATAAGTTATTAAATGCATGAAAAATATCAAATGAAGTCCGAAAGGGTTGAAAATTGATGATGTGCCTTTGAATGGCGCATATTGAACACACAAAAAGTATGGAGTTAAAATAAGTTATTAAAAATGAAATCCCTTTGTAATAGATGAGTTTTCGTCCGAAACCCTCAAACTTCTTATGAGATTGTCCAATTTGTACACGAAGTGCATCCAGTTTTTGCCGTAACCCTCTCAACTCCCTAGAAGTCTCTATGTGGGTGAAATTATGATGTCATGCCAAGTTACAACCTTTTCAGAGTTCATTTGTACTGCTTTTCAAATTCAGGGTCATTTAGCTCAAAATAAATCATTAAATGCATGAAAAATATCAAATGAAGTCAGAAATGGTTGAAAATTGATGATATGCCTTTGAATGGTGCATATTTAACACACAAAAAGTATGGAGTTAAAATAAGTTATTAAAAATGAAATCCCTTTGTAATAGATGAGTTTTCGTCCGAAACCCTCATACTTCTTATGAGATTGTCCAATTGGTACACGAAGTGCATCCAGTTTTTGTCGGAACCCTCTCAAATCTCTAGAACTTGCTATGTGGGTGAAATTATGATGTCATGCCAAGTTACAACCTTTTGAGAGTTCATTTGTACTGCTTTTCAAATTCAGGGTCATTTAGCTCAAAATAAATCATTAAATGCATGAAAAATATCTATGAAGTCAAAAAGGGTTGAAAATTGATGATGTGCCTTTGAATGGTGCGTATTGAACACACAAAAATTATGGAGTTAAAATAATTTATTAAAAATGAAATCCCTTTGTAATAGATGAGTTTTCGTCCGAAACCCTCATACTTCTTATGAGATTGTCCAATTTGTACACGAAGTGCATCCAGTTTTTGCCGTAACCCTCTCAACTCTCTAGAAGTTGCTATGTGGGTGAAATTATGATGTCATGCCAAGATACAACGTTGTCAGGGTTCATTTGTACTGCTTTTCAAATTCAAGGTCATTTAGCTCAAAATAAGTTATTAAATGCATGAAAAATATCAAATGAAGTCCGAAAGGGTTGAAAATTGATGATGTGCCTTTGAATGGCGCATATTGAACACACAAAAAGTATGGAGTTAAAATAAGTTATTAAAAATGAAATCCCTTTGTAATAGATGAGTTTTCGTCCGAAACCCTCAAACTTCTTATGAGATTGTCCAATTTGTACACGAAGTGCATCCAGTTTTTGCCGTAACCCTCTCAACTCTCTAGAAGTTTCTATGTGGGTGAAATTATGATGTCATGCCAAGTTACAACCTTTTCAGAGTTCATTTGTACTGCTTTTCAAATTCAGGGTCATTTAGCTCAAAATAAATCATTAAATGCATGAAAAATATCAAATGAAGTCAGAAATGGTTGAAAATTGATGATATGCCTTTGAATGGTGCATATTTAACACACAAAAAGTATGGAGTTAAAATAAGTTATTAAAAATGAAATCCCTTTGTAATAGATGAGTTTTCGTCCGAAACCCTCATACTTCTTATGAGATTGTCCAATTGGTACACGAAGTGCATCCAGTTTTTGTCGGAACCCTCTCAAATCTCTAGAACTTGCTATGTGGGTGAAATTATGATGTCATGCCAAGTTACAACCTTTTGAGAGTTCATTTGTACTGCTTTTCAAATTCAGGGTCATTTAGCTCAAAATAAATCATTAAATGCATGAAAAATATCTATGAAGTCAAAAAGGGTTGAAAATTGATGATGTGCCTTTGAATGGTGCATATTGAACACGCAAAAAGGATGGAGTTAAAATAAGTTATTAAAAATGAAATCCCTTGGTAATAGATGAGTTTTCGTCCGAAACCCTCATACTTCTTATGAGATTATCCAATTTGTACACGAAGTGCATCCAGTTTTTGCCGTAACCCTCTCAACTCTCTAGAAGTTGCTATGTGGGTGAAATTATAATGTCATGCCAAGATACAACCTTGTCAGGGTTCATTTGTACTGCTTTTCAAATTCAGGGTCATTTAGCTCAAAATAAATCATTAAATGCATCGAAAATATCAAATGAAGTGAGAAAGGGTTGAAAATTGATGATGTGCTTTTGAATGGTGCGTATTGAACACACAAAAACTATGGAGTTAAAATAAGTTATTAAAAATGAACTCCCTTTGTAATAGATGAGTTTTCGTCCGAAACCCTCATACTTCTTATGAGATTGTCCAATTTGTACACGAAGTGCATCCAGTTTTTGCCGTAACCCTCTCAACTCTCTAGAAGTTGCTATGTGGGTGAAATTATGATGTCATGCCAAGATACAACGTTGTCAGGGTTCATTTGTACTGCTTTTCAAATTCAGGGTCATTTAGCTCAAAATAAGTATTAAATGCATGAAAAATATCAAATGAAGTCCGAAAGGGTTGAAAATTGATGATGTGCCTTTGAAGGGCGCATATTGAACACACAAAAAGTATGGAGTTAAAATAAGTTATTAAAAATGAAATCCCTTTGTAATAGATGAGTTTTCGTCCGAAACCCTCAAACTTCTTATGAGATTGTCCAATTTGTACACGAAGTGCATCAAGTTTTTGCCGGAACCCTCTCAACTCCCTAGAAGTCTCTATGTGGGTGAAATTATGATGTCATGCCAAGTTACAACCTTTTCAGAGTTCATTTTTAATGCTTTTTAAATTTAGGGTCATTTAGCTCAAAATAAATCATTAAATGCATGAAAAATATCAAATGAAGTCAGAAAGGGTTGAAAATTGATGATGTGCCTTTGAATGGTGCATATTGAACACGCAAAAAGGATGGAGTTAAAATAAGTTATTAAAAATGAAATCCCTTTCTAATAGATGAGTTTTCGTCCGAAACCCTCATACTTCTTATGAGATTATCCCATTTGTACACGAAGTGCATCCAGTTTTTGCCGTAACCCTCTCAACTCTCTAGAAGTTTCTATGTGGGTAAAATTATAATGTCATGCCAAGATACAACCTTGTCAGGGTTCATTTGTACTGCTTTTCAAATTCAGGGTCATTTAGCTCAAAATAAATCATTAAATGCATGCAAAAATACCAAATGAAGTCAGAAAGGGTTGAAAATTGATGATGTGCCTTTGAATGGTGCGTATTGAACACACAAAAAGTATGGAGTTAAAATAATTTATTAAAAATGAAATCCCTTTGTAATAGATGAGTTTTCGTCCGAAACCCTCATACTTCTTATGAGATTGTCCAATTTGTACACGAAGTGCATCCAGTTTTTGCCGTAACCCTCTCAACTCTCTAGAAGTTGCTATGTGGGTGAAATTATGATGTCATGCCAAGATACAACGTTGTCAGGGTTCATTTGTACTGCTTTTCAAATTCAAGGTCATTTAGCTCAAAATAAGTTATTAAATGCATGAAAAATATCAAATGAAGTCCGAAAGGGTTGAAAATTGATGATGTGCCTTTGAATGGCGCATATTGAACACACAAAAAGTATGGAGTTAAAATAAGTTATTAAAAATGAAATCCCTTTGTAATAGATGAGTTTTCGTCCGAAACCCTCAAACTTCTTATGAGATTGTCCAATTTGTACACGAAGTGCATCCAGTTTTTGCCGTAACCCTCTCAACTCCCTAGAAGTCTCTATGTGGGTGAAATTATGATGTCATGCCAAGTTACAACCTTTTCAGAGTTCATTTGTACTGCTTTTCAAATTCAGGGTCATTTAGCTCAAAATAAATCATTAAATGCATGAAAAATATCAAATGAAGTCAGAAAGGGTTGAAAAGTGATGATGTGCCTTTGAATGGTGCATATTTAACACACAAAAAGTATGGAGTTAAAATAAGTTATTAAAAATGAAATCCCTTTGTAATAGATGAGTTTTCGTCCGAAACCCTCATACTTCTTATGAGATTGTCCAATTTGTACACGAAGTGCATCCAGTTTTTGCCGTAACCCTCTCAACTCTCTGGAAGTTTCTATGTGGGTGAAATTATGATGTAATGCCAAGTTACAACCTTTTCAGAGTTCATTTGTACTGCTTTTCAAATTCAGGGTCATTTAGCTCAAAATAAATCATTAAATGCATGAAAAATACCAATGAAGTCGGAAAGGATTGAAAATTGAAGATGTGGCTTTGAATGGTGCATATTGAACACCCAAAAAGTATGGAGTTAAAGTAAGTTATTAAAAATGAAATCCCTTTGTAATAGATGAGTATTTGTCCGAAACCCTCATACTTCTGATGAGATTGTCCAATTGGTACACGAAGTGCATCCAGTTTTTGCCGTAACCCTCTCAACTCTCTAGAAGTTGCTATGTGGGTGAAATTATGATGTAATGCCAAGTTACAACCTTGTCAGGGTTCATTTGTACTTCTTTTCAAATTCAGGGTCATTTAGCTCAAAATAAATCATTAAATGCATGAAAAATATCAAATGAAGTCCGAAAGGGTTGAAAATTGATGATGTGCCTTTGAATGGTGCATATTTAACACACAAAAAGTATGGAGTTAAAATAAGTTATTAAAAATGAAATCCCTTTGTAATAGATGAGTTTTCGTCCGAAACCCTCATACTTCTTATGAGATTGTCCAATTTGTACACGTAGAGCATCCAGTTTTTGCCGTAACCCTCTAAACTCTCTAGAAGTTTCTATGTGGGTGAAATTATGATGTCATGCCAAGTTACAACCTTGTCAGGGTTCATTTGTACTGCTTTTCAAATTCAGTGTCATTTAGCTCAAAATAAATCATTAAATGCATGAAAAATATCAAATGAAGTCACAAAGGATTGAAAATTGATGATGTGCCTTTGAATGGTGCATATTTAACACACAAAAAGTATGGAGTTAAAATAAGTTATTAAAAATGAAATCCTTTGTAATAGATGAGTTTTCGTCCGAAACCCTCATACTTCTTATGAGATTGTCCAATTTGTACACGAAGTGCGTCAAGTTTTTGCCGTAACCCTCTCAACTCTCTAGAAGTTGCTATGTGGGTGAAATTATGATGTCATGCCAAGTTACAACCTTTTCAGAGTTCATTTGTACTGCTTTTCAAATTCAGGGTCATTTAGCTCAAAATAAATCATTAAATGCATGAAAAATATCAAATGAAGTCCGAAAGGGTTGAAAATTGATGATGTGCCTTTGAATGGTGCATATTTAACACAAAAAAAGTATGGAGTTAAAATAAGTTATTAAAAATGAAATCCCTTTGTAATAGATGAGTTTTCGTCCGAAACCCTCATACTTCTTATGAGATTGTCCAATTTGTACACGTAGTGCATCCAGTTTTTGCCGTAACCCTCTCAACTCTCTAGAAGTTTCTATGTGGGTGAAATTATGATGTGATGCCAAGTTACAACTTTGTCAGGGTTCATTTGTACTGCTTTTCAAATTCAGGGTCATTTAGCTCAAAATAAATCATTAAATGCATGAAAAATATCAAATGAAGTCAGAAAGGATTGAAAATTGATGATGTGCCTTTGAATGGTGCTTATTGAACACAAAAAAAGTATGGAGTTAAAATAAGTTATTAAAAATGAAATCCCTTTGTAATAGATGAGTTTTCGTCCGAAACCCTCATACTTCTTATGAGATTGTCCAATTTGTACACGTAGTGCATCCAGTTTTTGCCGTAACCCTCTCAACTCTCTAGAAGTTGCTCTGTGGGTGAAATTATGATGCCATGCCAAGTTACAACCTTGTCAGGGTTCATTTGTACTGCTTTTCAAATTCAGGGTCATTTAGCTCAAAATAAATCATTAAATGCATGAAAAATATCAAATGAAGTGAGAAAGGGTTGAAAATTGATGATGTGCCTTTGAATGGTGCATATTTAACACACAAAAAGTATGGAGTTAAAATAAGTTATTAAAAATGAAATCCCTTTGTAATAGATGAGTTTTCGTCCGAAACCCTCATACTTCTTATGAGATTGTCCAATTTGTACACGAAGTGCATCCAGTTTTTGCCGTAACCCTCTCAACTCTCTAGAAGTTTCTATGTGGGTGAAATTATGATGTAATGCCAAGTTACAACCTTTTTAGAGTTCATTTGTACTGCTTTTCAAATTCACGGTCATTTAGCTCAAAATAAATCATTAAATGCATGAAAAATACCAATGAAGTCGGAAAGGATTGAAAATTGATGATGTGGCTTTGAATGGTGCATATTGAACACCCAAAAAGTATGGAGTTAAAGTAAGTTATTAAAAATGAAATCCCTTTGTAATAGATGAGTTTTCGTCCGAAACCCTCATACTGCTTATGAGATTGTCCAATTTGTACACGAAGTGCATCCAGTTTTTGCCGTAACCCTCTCAACTCTCTAGAAGTTGCTATGTGGGTGAAATTATGATGTCATGCCAAGATACAACCTTTTCAGGGTTCATTTGTGCTGCTTTTCAAATTCAGGGTCATTTAGCTCAAAATAAATCATTAAATGCATGAAAAATATCAAATGAAGTCAGAAAGGGTTGAAAATTGATGATGTGCCTTTGAATGGTGCATATTTAACACACAAAAAGTATGGAGTTAAAATAAGTTATTAAAAATGAAATCCCTTTGTAATAGATGAGTTTTCGTCCGAAACCCTCATACTTCTTATGAGATTGTCCAATTTGTACACGAAGTGCATCCAGTTTTTGCCGTAACCCTCTCAACTCTCTAGAAGTTTCTATGTGGGTGAAATTATGATGTAATGCCAAGTTACAACCTTGTCAGGGTTCATTTGTACTGCTTTTCAAATTCAGGGTCATTTAGCTCAAAATAAATCATTAAATGCATGAAAATATCAATGAAGTCAGGAAAGGATTGAAAATTGATGATGTGCCTTTGATGGTGCATATTGAACACACAAAGAAAATTGATGATGTGCCTTTGAATGGTGCTTATTGAACACAAAAAAAGTATGGAGTTAAAATAAGTTATTAAAAATGAAATCCCTTTGTAATAGATGAGTTTTCGTCCGAAACCCTCATACTTCTTATGAGATTGTCCAATTTGTACACGTAGTGCATCCAGTTTTTGCCGTAACCCTCTCAACTCTCTAGAAGTTGCTATGTGGGTGAAATTATGATGCCATGCCAAGTTACAACCTTGTGAGGGTTCATTTGTTCTGCTTTTCAAATTCATGGTCATTTAGCTCAAAATAAATCATTAAATGCATGAAAAATATCAAATGAAGTCAGAAAGGGTTGAAAATTGATGATGTGCCTTTGAATGGTGCATATTTAACACACAAAAAGTATGGAGTTAAAATAAGTTATTAAAAATGAAATCCCTTTGTAATAGATGAGTTTTTGTCCGAAACCCTCATACTTCTTATGAGATTGTCCAATTTGTACACGAAGTGGATACAGTTTTTGGCGTAACCCTCTCAACTCTCTAGAAGTTTCTATGTGGGTGAAATTATGATGTAATGCCAAGTTACAACCTTTTCAGAGATCATTTGTACTGCTTTTCAAATTCACGGTCATTTAGCTCAAAATAAATCATTAAATGCATGAAAAATACCAATGAAGTCGGAAAGGATTGAAAATTGATGATGTGGCTTTGAATGGTGCATATTGAACACCCAAAAAGTATGGAGTTAAAGTAAGTTTTTAAAAATGAAATCCCTTTGTAATAGATGAGTTTTCGTCCGAAACCCTCATACTTCTTATGAGATTATCCAATTTGTACACGAAGTGCATCCAGTTTTTGCCCTAACCCTCTCAACTCTCTAGAAGTTGCTATGTGGGTGAAATTATGATGTAATGCCAAGTTACAACCTTGTCAGGGTTCATTTGTACTGCTTTTCAAATTCAGGGTCATTTAGCTTAAAATAAATCATTAAATGCATGAAAAATACCAATGAAGTCAGAAAGGGTTGAAAATTGATGATGTGCCTTTGAATGGTGCTTATTGAACACAAAAAAAGTATGGAGTTAAAATAAGTTATTAAAAATGAAATCCCTTTGTAATAGATGAGTTTTCGTCCGAAACCCTCATACTTCTTATGAGATTGTCCAATTTGTACACGTAGTGCATCCAGTTTTTGCCGTAACCCTCTCAACTCTCTAGAAGTTGCTATGTGGGTGAAATTATGATGTCATGCCAAGTTACAACCTTGTCAGGGTTCATTTGTACTGCTTTTCAAATTCAGGGTCATTTAGCTCAAAATAAATCATTAAATGCATGAAAAATATCAAATGAAGTCAGAAAGGGTTGAAAATTGATGATGTGCCTTTGAATGGTGCATATTTAACACACAAAAAGTATGGAGTTAAAATAAGTTATTAAAAATGAAATCCCTTTGTAATAGATGAGTTTTCGTCCGAAACCCTCATACTTCTTATGAGATTGTCCAATTTGTACACGAAGTGCATCCAGTTTGTGCCGTAACCCTCTCAACTCTCTAGAAGTTTCTATGTGGGTGAAATTATGATGTAATGCCAAGTTACAACCTTTTCAGAGTTCATTTGTACTGCTTTTCAAATTCAGGGTCATTTAGCTCAAAATAAATCATTAAATGCATGAAAAATACCAATGAAGTCGGAAAGGATTGAAAATTGATGATGTGGCTTTGAATGGTGCATATTGAACACCCAAAAAGTATGGAGTTAAAGTAAGTTATTAAAAATGAAATCCCTTTGTAATAGATGAGTATTTGTCCGAAACCCTCATACTTCTGATGAGATTGTCCAATTGGTACAGGAAGTGCATCCAGTTTTTGCCGTAACCCTCTCAACTCTCTAGAAGTTGCTATGTGGGTGAAATTATGATGTAATGCCAAGTTACAACCTTGTCAGGGTTCATTTGTACTGCTTTTCAAATTCAGGGTCATTTAGCTCAAAATAAATCATTAAATGCATGAAAAATATCAAATGAAGTCCGAAAGGGTTGAAAATTGATGATGTGCCTTTGAATGGTGCATATTGAACACCCAAAAAGTATGGAGTTACAATAAGTTATTAAAAATGAAATCCCGTTGTAATAGATGAGTTTTCGTCCGAAACCCTCATACTTCTGATGAGATTGTCCAATTGGTACACGAAGTGCATCCAGTTTTTGCCGTAACCCTCTCAACTCTCTAGAAGTTGCTATGTGGGTGAAATTATGATGTAATGCCAAGTTACAACCTTGTCAGGGTTCATTTGTACTGCTTTTCAAATTCAGGGTCATTTAGCTCAAAATAAATCATTAAATGCATGAAAAATATCAAATGAAGTCCGAAAGGGTTGAAAATTGATGATGTGCCTTTGAATGGTGCATATTTAACACACAAAAAGTATGGAGTTAAAATAAGTTATTAAAAATGAAATCCCTTTGTAATAGATGAGTTTTCGTCCGAAACCCTCATACTTCTTATGAGATTGTCCAATTTGTACACGTAGTAGCATCCAGTTTTTGCCGTAACCCTCTCAACTCTCTAGAAGTTGCTATGTGGGTGAAATTATGATGTCATGCCAAGTTACAACCTTGTCAGGGTTCATTTGTACTGCTTTTCAAATTCAGGGTCATTTAGCTCAAAATAAATCATTAAATGCATGAAAAATATCAAATGAAGTCAGAAAGGATTGAAAATTGATGATGTGCCTTTGAATGGTGCATATTTAACACACAAAAAGTATGGAGTTAAAATAAGTTATTAAAAATGAAATCCTTTGTAATAGATGAGTTTTCGTCCGAAACCCTCATACTTCTTATGAGATTGTCCAATTTGTACACGAAGTGCGTCAAGTTTTTGCCGTAACCCTCTCAACTCTCTAGAAGTTTCTATGTGGGTGAAATTATGATGTAATGCCAAGTTACAACCTTTTCAGAGTTCATTTGTACTGCTTTTCAAATTCAGGGTCATTTAGCTCAAAATAAATCATTAAATGCATGAAAAATACCAATGAAGTCGGAAAGGATTGAAAATTGATGATGTGGCTTTGAATGGTGCATATTGAACACCCAAAAAGTATGGAGTTAAAGTAAGTTATTAAAAATGAAATCCCTTTGTAATAGATGAGTATTTGTCCGAAACCCTCATACTTCTGATGAGAGTGTCCAATTGGTACAGGAAGTGCATCCAGTTTTTGCCGTAACCCTCTCAACTCTCTAGAAGTTGCTATGTGGGTGAAATTATGATGTAATGCCAAGTTACAACCTTGTCAGGGTTCATTTGTACTGCTTTTCAAATTCAGGGTCATTTAGCTCAAAATAAATCATTAAATGCATGAAAAATATCAAATGAAGTCCGAAAGGGTTGAAAATTGATGATGTGCCTTTGAATGGTGCATATTTAACACACAAAAAGTATGGAGTTACAATAAGTTATTAAAAATGAAATCCCTTTGTAATAGATGAGTTTTCGTCCGAAACCCTCATACTTCTGATGAGATTGTCCAATTTGTACACGAAGTGCATCCAGTTTTTGCCGTAACCCTCTCAACTCTCTAGAAGTTGCTATGTGGGTGAAATTATGATGTAATGCCAAGTTACAACCTTGTCAGGGTTCATTTGTACTGCTTTTCAAATTCAGGGTCATTTAGCTCAAAATAAATCATTAAATGCATGAAAAATATCAAATGAAGTCCGAAAGGGTTGAAAATTGATGATGTGCCTTTGAATGGTGCATATTTAACACACAAAAAGTATGGAGTTAAAATAAGTTATTAAAAATGAAATCCCTTTGTAATAGATGAGTTTTCGTCCGAAACCCTCATACTTCTTATGAGATTGTCCAATTTGTACACGTAGAGCATCCAGTTTTTGCCGTAACCCTCTCAACTCTCTAGAAGTTTCTATGTGGGTGAAATTATGATGTCATGCCAAGTTACAACCTTGTCAGGGTTCATTTGTACTGCTTTTCAAATTCAGGGTCATTTAGCTCAAAATAAATCATTAAATGCATGAAAAATATCAAATGAAGTCAGAAAGGATTGAAAATTGATGATGTGCCTTTGAATGGTGCATATTTAACACACAAAAAGTATGGAGTTAAAATAAGTTATTAAAAATGAAATCCTTTGTAATAGATGAGTTTTCGTCCGAAACCCTCATACTTCTTATGAGATTGTCCAATTTGTACACGAAGTGCATCCAGTTTTTGCCGTAACCCTCTCAACTCTCTAGAAGTTGCTATGTGGGTGAAATTATGATGTCATGCCAAGTTACAACCTTTTCAGAGTTCATTTGTACTGCTTTTCAAATTCAGGGTCATTTAGCTCAAAATAAATCATTAAATGCATGAAAAATATCAAATGAAGTCCGAAAGGGTTGAAAATTGATGATGTGCCTTTGAATGGTGCATATTTAACACACAAAAAGTATGGAGTTAAAATAAGTTATTAAAAATGAAATCCCTTTGTAATAGATGAGTTTTCGTCCGAAACCCTCATACTTCTTATGAGATTGTCCAATTTGTACACGTAGTGCATCCAGTTTTTGCCGTAACCCTCTCAACTCTCTAGAAGTTGCTATGTGGGTGAAATTATGATGTCATGCCAAGTTACAACCTTGTCAGGGTTCATTTGTACTGCTTTTCAAATTCAGGGTCATTTAGCTCAAAATAAATCATTAAATGCATGAAAAATATCAAATGAAGTCAGAAAGGGATTGAAAATTGATGATGTGCCTTTGAATGGTGCATATTTAACACACAAAAAGTATGGAGTTAAAATAAGTTATTAAAAATGAAATCCCTTTGTAATAGATGAGTTTTCGTCCGAAACCCTCATACTTCTTATGAGATTGTCCAATTTGTACACGAAGTGCATCCAGTTTTTGCCGTAACCCTCTCAACTCTCTAGAAGTTGCTATGTGGGTGAAATTATGATGTCATGCCAAGTTACAACCTTTTCAGGGTTCATTTGTACTGCTTTTCAAATTCAGGGTCATTTAGCTCAAAATAAATCATTAAATGCATGAAAAATACCAATGAAGTCAGAAAGGGTTGAAAATTGATGATGTGCCTTTGAATGGTGCTTATTGAACACAAAAAAAGTATGGAGTTAAAATAAGTTATTAAAAATGAAATCCCTTTGTAATAGATGAGTTTTCGTCCGAAACCCTCATACTTCTTATGAGATTGTCCAATTTGTACACGTAGTGCATCCAGTTTTTGCCGTAACCCTCTCAACTCTCTAGAAGTTGCTATGTGGGTGAAATTATGATGTCATGCCAAGTTACAACCTTGTCAGGGTTCATTTGTACTGCTTTTCAAATTCAGGGTCATTTAGCTCAAAGTAAATCATTAAATGCATGAAAAATATCAAATGAAGTCAGAAAGGGTTGAAAATTGATGATGTGCCTTTGAATGGTGCATATTTAACACACAAAAAGTATGGAGTTAAAATAAGTTATTAAAAATGAAATCCCTTTGTAATAGATGAGTTTTCGTCCGAAACCCTCATACTTCTTATGAGATTGTCCAATTTGTACACGAAGTGCATCCAGTTTTTGCCGTAACCCTCTCAACTCTCTAGAAGTTTCTATGTGGGTGAAATTATGATGTAATGCCAAGTTACAACCTTTTCAGAGTTCATTTGTACTGCTTTTCAAATTCACGGTCATTTAGCTCAAAATAAATCATTAAATGCATGAAAAATACCAATGAAGTCGGAAAGGATTGAAAATTGATGATGTGGCTTTGAATGGTGCATATTGAACACCCAAAAAGTATGGAGTTAAAGTAAGTTATTAAAAATGAAATCCCTTTGTAATAGATGAGTTTTCGTCCGAAACCCTCATACTTCTTATGAGATTATCCAATTTGTACACGAAGTGCATCCAGTTTTTGCCGTAACCCTCTCAACTCTCTAGAAGTTGCTATGTGGGTGAAATTATGATGTCATGCCAAGTTACAACCTTTTCAGGGTTCATTTGTACTGCTTTTCAAATTCAGGGTCATTTAGCTCAAAATAAATCATTAAATGCATGAAAAATATCAAATGAAGTCCGAAAGGGTTGAAAATTGATGATGTGCCTTTGAATGGTGCATATTTAACACACAAAAAGTATGGAGTTAAAATAAGTTATTAAAAATGAAATCCCTTTGTAATAGATGAGTTTTCGTCCGAAACCCTCATACTTCTTATGAGATTGTCCAATTTGTACACGAAGTGCATCCAGTTTTTGCCGTAACCCTCTCAACTCTCTAGAAGTTTCTATGTGGGTGAAATTATGATGTAATGCCAAGTTACAACCTTTTCAGAGTTCATTTGTACTGCTTTTCAAATTCAGGGTCATTTAGCTCAAAATAAATCATTAAATGCATGAAAAATACCAATGAAGTCGGAAAGGATTGAAAATTGATGATGTGGCTTTGAATGGTGCATATTGAACACCCAAAAAGTATGGAGTTAAAGTAAGTTATTAAAAATGAAATCCCTTTGTAATAGATGAGTTTTCGTCCGAAACCCTCATACTTCTTATGAGATTATCCAATTTGTACACGAAGTGCATCCAGTTTTTGCCGTAACCCTCTCAACTCTCTAGAAGTTGCTATGTGGGTGAAATTATGATGTAATGCCAAGTTACAACCTTGTCAGGGTTCATTTGTACTGCTTTTCAAATTCAGGGTCATTTAGCTCAAAATAAATCATTAAATGCATGAAAAATATCAAATGAAGTCCGAAAGGGTTGAAAATTGATGATGTGCCTTTGAATGGTGCATATTTAACACACAAAAAGTATGGAGTTAAAATAAGTTATTAAAAATGAAATCCCTTTGTAATAGATGAGTTTTCGTCCGAAACCCTCATACTTCTTATGAGATTGTCCAATTTGTACACGAAGTGCATCCAGTTTTTGCCGTAACCCTCTCAACTCTCTAGAAGTTGCTATGTGGGTGAAATTATGATGTCATGCCAAGTTACAACCTTTTCAGGGTTCATTTGTACTGCTTTTCAAATTCAGGGTCATTTAGCTCAAAATAAATCATTAAATGCATGAAAAATATCAAATGAAGTCCGAAAGGGTTGAAAATTGATGATGTGCCTTTGAATGGTGCATATTTAACACACAAAAAGTATGGAGTTAAAATAAGTTATTAAAAATGAAATCCCTTTGTAATAGATGAGTTTTCGTCCGAAACCCTCATACTTCTGATGAGATTGTCCAATTGGTACACGAAGTGCATCCAGTTTTTGCCGTAACCCTCTCAACTCTCTAGAAGTTGCTATGTGGGTGAAATTATGATGTAATGCCAAGTTACAACCTTGTCAGGGTTCATTTGTACTGCTTTTCAAATTCAGGGTCATTTAGCTCAAAATAAATGATTAAATGCATGAAAAATATCAAATGAAGTCCGAAAGGGTTGAAAATTGATGATGTGCCTTTGAATGGTGCATATTTAACACACAAAAAGTATGGAGTTAAAATAAGTTATTAAAAATGAAATCCCTTTGTAATAGATGAGTTTTCGTCCGAAACCCTCATACTTCTTATGAGATTGTCCAATTTGTACACGTAGAGCATCCAGTTTTTGCCGTAACCCTCTCAACTCTCTAGAAGTTTCTATGTGGGTGAAATTATGATGTCATGCCAAGTTACAACCTTGTCAGGGTTCATTTGTACCGCTTTTCAAATTCAGGGTCATTTAGCTCAAAATAAATCATTAAATGCATGAAAAGTATCAAATGAAGTCAGAAAGGATTGAAAATTGATGATGTGCCTTCGAATGGTGCATATTTAACACACAAAAAGTATGGAGTTAAAATAAGTTATTAAAAATGAAATCCTTTGTAATAGATGAGTTTTCGTCCGAAACCCTCATACTTCTTATGAGATTGTCCAATTTGTACACGAAGTGCGTCAAGTTTTTGCCGTAACCCTCTCAACTCTCTAGAAGTTGCTATGTGGGTGAAATTATGATGTCATGCCAAGTTACAACCTTTTCAGGGTTCATTTGTACTGCTTTTCAAATTCAGGGTCATTTAGCTCAAAATAAATCATTAAATGCATGAAAAATATCAAATGAACTCCGAAAGGGTTGAAAATTTATGATGTGCCTTTGAATGGTGCATATTTAACACAAAAAAGTATGGAGTTAAAATAAGTTATTAAAAATGAAATCCCTTTGTAATAGATGAGTTTTCGTCCGAAACCCTCATACTTCTTATGAGATTGTCCAATTTGTACACGTAGTGCATCCAGTTTTTGCCGTAACCCTCTCAACTCTCTAGAAGTTTCTATGTGGGTGAAATTATGATGTCATGCCAAGTTACAACCTTGTCAGGGTTCATTTGTACTGCTTTTCAAATTCAGGGTCATTTAGCTCAAAATAAATCATTAAATGCATGAAAAATATCAAATGAAGTCCGAAAGGGTTGAAAATTGATGATGTGCCTTTGAATGGTGCATATTTAACACACAAAAAGTATGGAGTTAAAATAAGTTATTAAAAATGAAATCCCTTTGTAATAGATGAGTTTTCGTCCGAAACCCTCATACTTCTTATGAGATTGTCCAATTGGTACACGAAGTGCATCCAGTTTTTGTCCGTAACCCTCTCAACTCTCTAGAAGTTGCTATGTGGGTGAAATTATGATGTAATGCCAAGTTACAACCTTGTCAGGGTTCATTTGTACTGCTTTTCAAATTCAGGGTCATTTAGCTCAAAATAAATCATTAAATGCATGAAAATATCAAATGAAGTCCGAAAGGGTTGAAAATTGATGATGTGCCTTTGAATGGTGCATATTTAACACACAAAAAGTATGGAGTTAAAATAAGTTATTAAAAATGAAATCCCTTTGTAATAGATGAGTTTTCGTCCGAAACCCTCATACTTCTTATGAGATTGTCCAATTTGTACACGTAGTGCATCCAGTTTTTGCCGTAACCCTCTCAACTCTCTAGAAGTTGCTATGTGGGTGAAATTATGATGTCATGCCAAGTTACAACCTTGTCAGGGTTCATTTGTACTGCTTTTCAAATTCAGGGTCATTTAGCTCAAAATAAATCATTAAATGCATGAAAAATATCAAATGAAGTCAGAAAGGGTTGAAAATTGATGATGTGCCTTTGAATGGTGCATATTTAACACACAAAAAGTATGGAGTTAAAATAAGTTATTAAAAATGAAATCCCTTTGTAATAGATGAGTTTTCGTCCGAAACCCTCATACTTCTTATGAGATTGTCCAATTTGTACACGAAGTGCATCCAGTTTTTGCCGTAATCCCTCTCAACTCTCTAGAAGTTTCTATGTGGGTGAAATTATGATGTAATGCCAAGTTACAACCTTTTCAGAGTTCATTTGTACTGCTTTTCAAATTCAGGGTCATTTAGCTCAAAATAAATCATTAAATGCATGAAAAATACCAATGAAGTCGGAAAGGATTGAAAATTGATGATGTGGCTTTGAATGGTGCATATTGAACACCCAAAAAGTATGGAGTTAAAGTAAGTTATTAAAAATGAAATCCCTTTGTAATAGATGAGTTTTCGTCCGAAACCCTCATACTTCTTATGAGATTATCCAATTTGTACACGAAGTGCATCCAGTTTTTGCCGTAACCCTCTCAACTCTCTAGAAGTTGCTATGTGGGTGAAATTATGATGTCATGCCAAGTTACAACCTTGTCAGGGTTCATTTGTACTGCTTTTCAAATTCAGGGTCATTTAGCTCAAAATAAATCATTAAATGCATGAAAAATATCAAATGAAGTCCGAAAGGGTTGAAAATTGATGATGTGCCTTTGAATGGTGCATATTTAACACACAAAAAGTATGGAGTTAAAATAAGTTATTAAAAATGAAATCCCTTTGTAATAGATGAGTTTTCGTCCGAAACCCTCATACTTCTTATGAGATTGTCCAATTTGTACACGTAGTGCATCCAGTTTTTGCCGTAACCCTCTCAACTCTCTAGAAGTTGCTATGTGGGTGAAATTATGATGTCATGCCAAGTTACAACCTTGTCAGGGTTCATTTGTACTGCTTTTCAAATTCAGGGTCATTTAGCTCAAAATAAATCATTAAATGCATGAAAAATATCAAATGAAGTCCGAAAGGGTTGAAAATTGATGATGTGCCTTTGAATGGTGCATATTTAACACACAAAAAGTATGGAGTTAAAATAAGTTATTAAAAATGAAATCCCTTTGTAATAGATGAGTTTTCGTCCGAAACCCTCATACTTCTTATGAGATTGTCCAATTTGTACACGAAGTGCATCCAGTTTTTGCCGTAACCCTCTCAACTCTCTAGAAGTTGCTATGTGGGTGAAATTATGATGTAATGCCAAGTTACAACCTTGTCAGGGTTCATTTGTACTGCTTTTCAAATTCAGGGTCATTTAGCTCAAAATAAATCATTAAATGCATGAAAAATATCAAATGAAGTCCGAAAGGGTTGAAAATTGATGATGTGCCTTTGAATGGTGCATATTTAACACACAAAAAGTATGGAGTTAAAATAAGTTATTAAAAATGAAATCCCTTTGTAATAGATGAGTTTTCGTCCGAAACCCTCATACTTCTTATGAGATTGTCCAATTTGTACACGTAGTGCATCCAGTTTTTGCCGTAACCCTCTCAACTCTCTAGAAGTTGCTATGTGGGTGAAATTATGATGCCATGCCAAGTTACAACCTTGTCAGGGTTCATTTGTACTGCTTTTCAAATTCAGGGTCATTTAGCTCAAAATAAATCATTAAATGCATGAAAAATATCAAATGAAGTCAGAAAGGGTTGAAAATTGATGATGTGCCTTTGAATGGTGCATATTTAACACACAAAAAGTATGGAGTTAAAATAAGTTATTAAAAATGAAATCCCTTTGTAATAGATGAGTTTTCGTCCGAAACCCTCATACTTCTTATGAGATTGTCCAATTTGTACACGAAGTGCATCCAGTTTTTGCCGTAATCCCTCTCAACTCTCTAGAAGTTTCTATGTGGGTGAAATTATGATGTAATGCCAAGTTACAACCTTTTCAGAGTTCATTTGTACTGCTTTTCAAATTCAGGGTCATTTAGCTCAAAATAAATCATTAAATGCATGAAAAATACCAATGAAGTCGGAAAGGATTGAAAATTGATGATGTGGCTTTGAATGGTGCATATTGAACACCCAAAAAGTATGGAGTTAAAGTAAGTTATTAAAAATGAAATCCCTTTGTAATAGATGAGTTTTCGTTCCGAAACCCTCATACTTCTTATGAGATTGTCCAATTTGTACACGTAGTGCATCCAGTTTTTGCCGTAACCCTCTCAACTCTCTAGAAGTTGCTATGTGGGTGAAATTATGATGTCATGCCAAGTTACAACCTTGTCAGGGTTCATTTGTACTGCTTTTCAAATTCAGGGTCATTTAGCTCAAAATAAATCATTAAATGCATGAAAAATATCAAATGAAGTCCGAAAGGGTTGAAAATTGATGATGTGCCTTTGAATGGTGCATATTTAACACACAAAAAGTATGGAGTTAAAATAAGTTATTAAAAATGAAATCCCTTTGTAATAGATGAGTTTTCGTCCGAAACCCTTATACTTCTTATGAGATTGTCCAATTTGTACACGAAGTGCATCCAGTTTTTGCCGTAACCCTCTCAACTCTCTAGAAGTTGCTATGTGGGTGAAATTATGATGTCATGCCAAGTTACAACCTTGTCAGGGTTCATTTGTACTGCTTTTCAAATTCAGGGTCATTTAGCTCAAAATAAATCATTAAATGCATGAAAAATATCAAATGAAGTCAGAAAGGGTTGAAAATTGATGATGTGCCTTTGAATGGTGCATATTTAACACACAAAAAGTATGGAGTTAAAATAAGTTATTAAAAATGAAATCCCTTTGTAATAGATGAGTTTTCGTCCGAAACCCTCATACTTCTTATGAGATTGTCCAATTTGTACACGAAGTGCATCCAGTTTTTGCCGTAACCCTCTCAACTCTCTAGAAGTTGCTATGTGGGTGAAATTATGATGTAATGCCAAGTTACAACCTTGTCAGGGTTCATTTGTACTGCTTTTCAAATTCAGGGTCATTTAGCTCAAAATAAATCATTAAATGCATGAAAAATATCAAATGAAGTCCGAAAGGGTTGAAAATTGATGATGTGCCTTTGAATGGTGCATATTTAACACACAAAAAGTATGGAGTTAAAATAAGTTATTAAAAATGAAATCCCTTTGTAATAGATGAGTTTTCGTCCGAAACCCTCATACTTCTTATGAGATTGTCCAATTTGTACACGTAGTGCATCCAGTTTTTGCCGTAACCCTCTCAACTCTCTAGAAGTTGCTGTGTGGGTGAAATTATGATGCCATGCCAAGTTACAACCTTGTCAGGGTTCATTTGTACTGCTTTTCAAATTCAGGGTCATTTAGGTCAAAATAAATCATTAAATGCATGAAAAATATCAAATGAAGTCAGAAAGGGTTGAAAATTGATGATGTGCCTTTGAATGGTGCATATTTAACACACAAAAAGTATGGAGTTAAAATAAGTTATTAAAAATGAAATCCCTTTGTAATAGATGAGTTTTCGTCCCAAACCCTCATACTTCTTATGAGATTGTCCAATTTGTACACGAAGTGCATCCAGTTTTTGCCGTAATCCTCTCAACTCTCTAGAAGTTTCTATGTGGGTGAAATTATGATGTAATGCCAAGTTACAACCTTTTCAGAGTTCATTTGTACTGCTTTTCAAATTCATGGTCATTTAGCTCAAAATAAATCATTAAATGCATGAAAAATACCAATGAAGTCGGAAAGGATTGAAAATTGATGATGTGGCTTTGAATGGTGCATATTGAACACCCAAAAAGTATGGAGTTAAAGTAAGTTATTAAAAATGAAATCCCTTTGTAATAGATGAGTTTTCGTTCGAAACCCTCATACTTCTTATGAGATTGTCCAATTTGTACACGTAGTGCATCCAGTTTTTGCCGTAACCCTCTCAACTCTCTAGAAGTTTCTATGTGGGTGAAATTATGATGTCATGCCAAGTTACAACCTTGTCAGGGTTCATTTGTACTGCTTTTCAAATTCAGGGTCATTTAGCTCAAAATAAATCATTAAATGCATGAAAAATATCAAATGAAGTCCGAAAGGGTTGAAAATTGATGATGTGCCTTTGAATGGTGCATATTTAACACACAAAAAGTATGGAGTTAAAATAAGTTATTAAAAATGAAATCCCTTTGTAATAGATGAGTTTTCGTCCGAAACCCTCATACTTCTTATGAGATTGTCCAATTTGTACACGTAGTGCATCCAGTTTTTGCCGTAACCCTCTCAACTCTCTAGAAGTTTCTATGTGGGTGAAATTATGATGTCATGCCAAGTTACAACCTTGTCAGGGTTCATTTGTACTGCTTTTCAAATTCAGGGTCATTTAGCTCAAAATAAATCATTAAATGCATGAAAAATATCAAATGAAGTCAGAAAGGATTGAAAATTGATGATGTGCCTTTGAATGGTGCATATTTAACACACAAAAAGTATGGAGTTAAAATAAGTTATTAAAAATGAAATCCCTTTGTAATAGATGAGTTTTCGTCTGAAACCCTCATACTTCTTATGAGATTGTCCAATTTGTACACGTAGTGCATCCAGTTTTTGCCGTAACCCTCTCAACTCTCTAGAAGTTGCTCTGTGGGTGAAATTATGATGCCATGCCAAGTTACAACCTTGTCAGGGTTCATTTGTACTGCTTTTCAAATTCAGGGTCATTTAGCTCAAAATAAATCATTAAATGCATGAAAAATATCAAATGAAGTCCGAAAGGGTTGAAAATTGATGATGTGCCTTTGAATGGTGCATATTTAACACACAAAAAGTATGGAGTTAAAATAAGTTATTAAAAATGAAATCCCTTTGTAATAGATGAGTTTTCGTCTGAAACCCTCATACTTCTTATGAGATTGTCCAATTTGTACACGTAGTGCATCCAGTTTTTGCCGTAACCCTCTCAACTCTCTAGAAGTTGCTCTGTGGGTGAAATTATGATGCCATGCCAAGTTACAACCTTGTGAGGGTACATTTGTACTGCTTTTCAAATTCAGGGTCATTTAGCTCAAAATAAATCATTAAATGCATGAAAAATATCAAATGAAGTCCGAAAGGATTGAAAATTGATGATGTGGCTTTGAATGGTGCATATTGAACACCCAAAAAGTATGGAGTTAAAGTAAGTTATTAAAAATGAAATCCCTTTGTAATAGATGAGTTTTCGTCCGAAACCCTCATACTGTTTATGAGATTGTCCAATTTGTACACGAAGTGCATCCAGTTTTTGCCGTAACCCTCTCAACTCTCTAGAAGTTGCTATGTGGGTGAAATTATGATGTCATGCCAAGATACAACCTTTTCAGGGTTGATTTGTACTGCTTTTCAAATTCAGGGTCATTTAGCTCAAAATAAATCATTAAATGCATGAAAAATATCAAATGAAGTCCGAAAGGGTTGAAAATTGATGATGTGCCTTTGAATGGTGCATATTTAACACACAAAAAGTATGGAGTTAAAATAAGTTATTAAAAAGGAAATCCCTTTGTAATAGATCAGTTTTCGTCCGAAACCCTCATACTTCTTATGAGATTGTCCAATTTGTACACGTAGTGCATCCAGTTTTTGCCGTAACCCTCTCAACTCTCTAGAAGTTTCTATGTGGGTGAAATTATGATGTCATGCCAAGTTACAACCTTGTCAGGGTTCATTTGTACTGCTTTTCAAATTCAGGGTCATTTAGCTCAAAATAAATCATTAAATGCATGAAAAATATCAAATGAAGTCCGAAAGGGTTGAAAATTGATGATGTGCCTTTGAATGGTGCATATTTAACACACAAAAAGTATGGAGTTAAAATAAGTTATTAAAAATGAAATCCCTTTGTAATAGATGAGTTTTCGTCCGAAACCCTCATACTTCTTATGAGATTGTCCAATTTGTACACGTAGTGCATCCAGTTTTTGCCGTAACCCTCTCAACTCTCTAGAAGTTTCTATGTGGGTGAAATTATGATGTCATGCCAAGTTACAACCTTGTCAGGGTTCATTTGTACTGCTTTTCAAATTCAGGGTCATTTAGCTCAAAATAAATCATTAAATGCATGAAAAATATCAAATGAAGTCAGAAAGGATTGAAAATTGATGATGTGCCTTTGAATGGTGCATATTTAACACACAAAAAGTATGGAGTTAAAATAAGTTATTAAAAATGAAATCCCTTTGTAATAGATGAGTTTTCGTCCGAAACCCTCATACTTCTTATGAGATTGTCCAATTTGTACACGTAGTGCATCCAGTTTTTGCCGTAACCCTCTCAACTCTCTAGAAGTTGCTCTGTGGGTGAAATTATGATGCCATGCCAAGTTACAACCTTGTCAGGGTTCATTTGTACTGCTTTTCAAATTCAGGGTCATTTAGCTCAAAATAAATCATTAAATGCATGAAAAATATCAAATGAAGTCAGAAAGGGTTGAAAATTGATGATGTGCCTTTGAATGGTGCATATTTAACACACAAAAAGTATGGAGTTAAAATAAGTTATTAAAAATGAAATCCCTTTGTAATAGATGAGTTTTCGTCCCAAACCCTCATACTTCTTATGAGATTGTCCAATTTGTACACGAAGTGCATCCAGTTTTTGCCGTAACCCTCTCAACTCTCTACAGGTTTCTATGTGGGTGAAATTATGATGTAATGCCAAGTTACAACCTTTTCAGAGTTCATTTGTACTGCTTTTCAAATTCACGGTCATTTAGCTCAAAATAAATCATTAAATGCATGAAAAATACCAATGAAGTCGGAAAGGATTGAAAATTGATGATGTGGCTTTGAATGGTGCATATTGAACACCCAAAAAGTATGGAGTTAAAGTAAGTTATTAAAAATGAAATCCCTTTGTAATAGATGAGTTTTCGTCCGAAACCCTCATACTGCTTATGAGATTGTCCAATTTGTACACGAAGTGCATCCAGTTTTTGCCGTAACCCTCTCAACTCTCTAGAAGTTGCTATGTGGGTGAAATTATGATGTCATGCCAAGATACAACCTTTTCAGGGTTCATTTGTACTGCTTTTCAAATTCAGGGTCATTTAGCTCAAAATAAATCATTAAATGCATGAAAAATATCAAATGAAGTCCGAAAGGGTTGAAAATTGATGATGTGCCTTTGAATGGTGCATATTTAACACACAAAAAGTATGGAGTTAAAATAAGTTATTAAAAATGAAATCCCTTTGTAATAGATGAGTTTTCGTCCGAAACCCTCATACTTCTTATGAGATTGTCCAATTTGTACACGTAGTGCATCCAGTTTTTGCCGTAACCCTCTCAACTCTCTAGAAGTTTCTATGTGGGTGAAATTATGATGTCATGCCAAGTTACAACCTTGTCAGGGTTCATTTGTACCGCTTTTCAAATTCAGGGTCATTTAGCTCAAAATAAATCATTAAATGCATGAAAAATATCAAATGAAGTCATAAAGGATTGAAAATTGATGATGTGCCTTTGAATGGTGCATATTTAACACACAAAAAGTATGGAGTTAAAATAAGTTATTAAAAATGAAATCCTTTGTAATAGAAAGGGTTGAAAATTGATGATGTGCCTTTGAATGGTGCTTATTGAACATAAAAAAAGTATGGAGTTAAAATAAGTTATTAAAAATGAAATCCCTTTGTAATAGATGAGTTTTCGTCCGAAACCCTCATACTTCTTATGAGATTGTCCAATTTGTACACGTAGTGCATCCAGTTTTTGCCGTAACCCTCTCAACTCTCTAGAAGTTGCTATGTGGGTGAAATTATGATGCCATGCCAAGTTACAACCTTGTGAGGGTTCATTTGTACTGCTTTTCAAATTCAGGGTCATTTAGCTCAAAATAAATCATTAAATGCATGAAAAATATCAAATGAAGTCAGAAAGGGTTGAAAATTGATGATGTGCCTTTGAATGGTGCATATTTAACACACAAAAAGTATGGAGTTAAAATAAGTTATTAAAAATGAAATCCCTTTGTAATAGATGAGCTTTCGTCCGAAACCCTCATACTTCTTATGAGATTGTCCAATTTGTACACAAAGTGCATCCAGTTTTTGGCGTAACCCTCTCAACTCTCTAGAAGTTTCTATGTGGGTTAAATTATGATGTAATGCCAACTTACAACCTTTTCAGAGATCATTTGTACTGCTTTTCAAATTCACGGTCATTTAGCTCAAAATAAATCATTAAATGCATGAAAAATACCAATGAAGTCGGAAAGGATTGAAAATTGATGATGTGGCTTTTAATGGTGCATATTGAACACCCAAAAAGTATGGAGTTAAAGTAAGTTATTAAAAATGAAATCCCTTTGTAATAGATGAGTTTTCGTCCGAAACCCTCATACTTCTTATGAGATTATCCAATTTGTACACGAAGTGCATCCAGTTTTTGCCCTAACCCTCTCAACTCTCTAGAAGTTGCTATGTGGGTGAAATTATGATGTAATGCCAAGTTACAACCTTGTCAGGGTTCATTTGTACTGCTTTTCAAATTCAGGGTCATTTAGCTTAAAATAAATCATTAAATGCATGAAAAATACCAATGAAGTCAGAAAGTGTTGAAAATTGATGATGTGCCTTTGAATGGTGCTTATTGAACACAAAAAAAGTATGGAGTTAAAATAAGTTATTAAAAATGAAATCCCTTTGTAATAGATGAGTTTTCGTCCGAAACCCTCATACTTCTTATGAGATTGTCCAATTTGTACACGTAGTGCATCCAGTTTTTGTCGTAACCCTCTCAACTCTCTAGAAGTTTCTATGTGGGTGAAATTATGATGTCATGCCAAGTTACAACCTTGTCAGGGTTCATTTGTACTGCTTTTCAAATTCAGGGTCATTTAGCTCAAAATAAATTATTAAATGCATGAAAAATATCAAATGAAGTCAGAAAGGGTTGAAAATTGATGATGTGCCTTCGAATGGTGCATATTTAACACACAAAAAGTATGGAGTTAAAATAAGTTATTAAAAATGAAATCCCTTTGTAATAGATGAGTTTTCGTCCGAAACCCTCATACTTCTTATGAGATTGTCCAATTTGTAACCATAGTGCATCCAGTTTTTGCCGTAACCCTCTCAACTCTCTAGAAGTTTCTATGTGGGTGAAATTATGATGTAATGCCAAGTTACAACCTTTTCAGAGTTCATTTGTACTGCTTTTCAAATTCAGGGTCATTTAGCTCAAAATAAATCATTAAATGCATGAAAAATACCAATGAAGTCGGAAAGGATTGAAAATTGATGATGTGGCTTTGAATGGTGCATATTGAACACCCAAAAAGTATGGAGTTAAAGTAAGTTATTAAAAATGAAATCCCTTTGTAATAGATGAGTATTTGTCCGAAACCCTCATACTTCTGATGAGATTGTCCAATTGGTACAGGAAGTGCATCCAGTTTTTGCCGTAACCCTCTCAACTCTCTAGAAGTTGCTATGTGGGTGAAATTATGATGTAATGCCAAGTTACAACCTTGTCAGGGTTCATTTGTACTGCTTTTCAAATTCAGGGTCATTTAGCTCAAAATAAATCATTAAATACATGAAAAATATCAAATGAAGTCCGAAAGGGTTGAAAATTGATGATGTGCCTTTGAATGGTGCATATTTAACACACAAAAAGTATGGAGTTAAAATAAGTTATTAAAAATGAAATCCCTTTATAATAGATGAGTTTTCGTCCGAAACCCTCATACTTCTTATGAGATTGTCCAATTTCTACACGAAGTGCATCCAGTTTTTGCCGTAACCCTCTCAACTCTCTAGAAGTTGCTATGTGGGTGAAATTATGATGTCATGCCAAGATACAACCTTTTCAGGGTTCATTTGTACTGCTTTTCAAATTCAGGGTCATTTAGCTCAACATAAATCATTAAATGCATGAAAAATATCAAATGAAGTCCGAAAGGGTTGAAAATTGATGATGTGCCTTTGAATGGTGCATATTTAACACACAAAAAGTATGGAGTTAAAATAAGTTATTAAAAATGAAATCCCTTTGTAATAGATGAGTTTTCGTCCGAAACCCTCATACTTCTTATGAGATTGTCCAATTTGTACCCGTAGTGCATCCAGTTTTTGCCGTAACCCTCTCAACTCTCTAGAAGTTTCTATGTGGGTGAAATTATGATGTCATGCCAAGTTACAACCTTGTCAGGGTTCATTTGTACTGCTTTTCAAATTCAGGGTCATTTAGCTCAAAATAAATCATTAAATGCATGAAAAATATCAAATGAAGTCATAAAGGATTGAAAATTGATGATGTGCCTTTGAATGGTGCATATTTAACACACAAAAAGTATGGAGTTAAAATAAGTTATTAAAAATGAAATCCTTTGTAATAGAAAGGGTTGAAAATTGATGATGTGCCTTTGAATGGTGCTTAGTGAACACAAAAAAGTATGGAGTTAAAATAAGTTATTAAAAATGAAATCCCTTTGTAATAGATGAGTTTTCGTCCGAAACCCTCATACTTCTTATGAGATTGTCCAATTTGTACACGTAGTGCATCCAGTTTTTGCCGTAACCCTCTCAACTCTCTAGAAGTTGCTATGTGGGTGAAATTATGATGCCATGCCAAGTTACAACCTTGTCAGGGTTCATTTGTACTGCTTTTCAAATTCAGGGTCATTTAGCTCAAAATAAATCATTAAATGCATGAAAAATATCAAATGAAGTCAGAAAGGGTTGAAAATTGATGATGTGCCTTTGAATGGTGCATATTTAACACACAAAAAGTATGGAGTTAAAATAAGTTATTAAAAATGAAATCCCTTTGTAATAGATGAGTTTTCGTCCGAAACCCTCATACTTCTTATGAGATTGTCCAATTTGTACACGAAGTGCATCCAGTTTTTGGCGTAACCCTCTCAACTCTCTAGAAGTTTCTATGTGGGTGAAATTATGATGTAATGCCAAGTTACAACCTTTTCAGAGATCATTTGTACTTCTTTTCAAATTCACGGTCATTTAGCTCAAAATAAATCATTAAATGCATGAAAAATACCAATGAAGTCGGAAAGGATTGAAAATTGATGATGTGGCTTTGAATGGTGCAGATTGAACACCCAAAAAGTATGGAGTTAAAGTAAGTTATTAAAAATGAAATCCCTTTGTAATAGATGAGTTTTCGTCCGAAACCCTCATACTTCTTATGAGATTATCCAATTTGTACACGAAGTGCATCCAGTTTTTGCGCTAACCCTCTCAACTCTCTAGAAGTTGCTATGTGGGTGAAATTATGATGTAATGCCAAGTTACAACCTTGTCAGGGTTCATTTGTACTGCTTTTCAAATTCAGGGTCATTTAGCTTAAAATAAATCATTAAATGCATGAAAAATACCAATGAAGTCAGAAAGGGTTGAAAATTGATGATGTGCCTTTGAATGGTGCTTATTGAACACAAAAAAAGTATGGAGTTAAAATAAGTTATTAAAAATGAAATCCCTTTGTAATAGATGAGTTTTCGTCCGAAACCCTCATACTTCTTATGAGATTGTCCAATTTGTACACGTAGTGCATCCAGTTTTTGCCGTAACCCTCTCAACTCTCTAGAAGTTGCTATGTGGGTGAAATTATGATGTCATGCCAAGTTACAACCTTGTCAGGGTTCATTTGTACTGCTTTTCAAATTCAGGGTCATTTAGCTCAAAATAAATCATTAAATGCATGAAAAATATCAAATGAAGTCAGAAAGGGTTGAAAATTGATGATGTGCCTTTGAATGGTGCATATTTAACACACAAAAAGTATGGAGTTAAAATAAGTTATTAAAAATGAAATCCCTTTGTAATAGATGAGTTTTCGTCCGAAACCCTCATACTTCTTATGAGATTGTCCAATTTGTACAAGAAGTGCATCCAGTTTTTGCCGTAACCCTCTCAACTCTCTAGAAGTTTCTATGTGGGTGAAATTATGATGTAATGCCAAGTTACAACCTTTTCAGAGTTCATTTGTATTGCTTTTCAAATTCAGGGTCATTTAGCTCAACATAAATCATTAAATGCATGAAAAATATCAAATGAAGTCCGAAAGGGTTGAAAATTGATGATGTGCCTTTGAATGGTGCATATTTAACACACAAAAAGTATGGAGTTAAATCAGTTATTAAAATGAAATCCCTTTGTAATAGATGAGTTTTCGTCCGAAACCCTACATAACTTCTTATGAGATTGTCCCAATTTTACACGTAGTGCATCCAGTTTTTGCCGTACCCTCTCATCTCTAGAAGTTTCTATGTGGGTGGAACTTATGATGTCATGCCAAGTTACAACCTTGTCAGGGTTCATTTACTGCTTTTCACAAATTCAGGGTCATTTAGCTCCCAGATACATCATTAAATGCATGAAAAATATCAAATCCAAGTCATAAGGATTGACAACTGCTGCTGTGCCTTTGAATTGTGTCTTTCCACCCCACAACCAGTATGGCGTTCCAATACGTTATTAAAAGAAATCCTTTGTAATGAAGGTTTGAAAATTGATGAGCCTTGAATGGTGCTAGTGAAAAATGGAGTTAATAATTTATAATGAAACCTTTGAGATGTTTCGTCCGAAACCCTCATACTTCTTATGAGATTGTCCAATTTGTACACGTAGTGCATCCAGTTTTTGCCGTAACCCTCTCAACTCTCTACAAGTTGCTATGTGGGTGAAATTATGATGCCATGCCAAGTTACAACCTTGTCAGGGTTCATTTGTACTGCTTTTCAAATTCAGGGTCATTTAGCTCAAAATAAATCATTAAAGGCATGAAAAATATCAAATGAAGTCAGAAAGGGTTGAAAATTGATGATGTGCCTTTGAATGGTGCATATTTAACACACAAAAAGTATGGAGTTAAAATAAGTTATTAAAAATGAAATCCCTTTGTAATAGATGAGTTTTCGTCCGAAACCCTCATACTTCTTATGAGATTGTCCAATTTGTACACGAAGTGCATCCAGTTTTTGGCGTAACCCTCTCAACTCTCTAGAAGTTTCTATGTGGGTGAAATTATGATGTAATGCCAAGTTACAACCTTTTCAGAGATCATTTGTACTGCTTTTCAAATTC